>JAQZBX010005594.1:0-36879 GCA_029593785.1 Cabassous unicinctus
AACATCTTTTAAAAATGTTATATATTTTGGCCAGACATCATTTATCCCTCAGGAATTGATGCATTTTTGATGCAATTGACCTTTAAATCCGATTGAGGCAAGGTAGAAAGGCAGCTCTTCCCTATTACTCTGGCCTTGCCAAGGGGCTCCAGAAAACAAATGATGAATATTTTTTAAAGCTTTGATTTTTTATGAAAATAGATCCTCAATTCTGATTAGAAATGTGTGAATATCTGTTTCCTCACAGGTAGGAAAATGAAACATCAATATCTACAAAGTTCAGAAGAGGTCACCTCTGGCTAGTTTTCTATTATTGACATTTTTTTGAAAAACAACTCTAACCTTTTAGTTAATACGCCTTAAAGAGGTATTAATGTAAAAAGCCCATTTGTTAGAAAGGAAAATTTAATCTATTGGCTGGACCCTTTTGGAAGATTCTTGAATTGCTCAGAGCTCTTGGTTGCAAAGGACAGAAAACCAGAGCAAACTAGCTTGGACAAAAAAGGGGTATTAATGGACAGATACTGAGGCTTCTATCATAATTAAGGGAAGAGTTAAAAATTGGCCAGAAGGGCAAGGTTGAACCTCGCAGGGGCTCATCTCTCCATCTCTCATCTTTGTCTCTTTCTCAGCCTGCAGCTCCATTCTCTTCTCAGGGGCTCCTGTACCAGAAGAAACTGGTTGTTTTTTTTCCAATTCTAGTTTGAAAAATATCCAGGAAGAACTCTGGCCTGGCTTGAATCAGATGTCCAATCCTGGCTCAAATGACAGTGGCCAGTGTGATGGACCTAGTAAGAATCTGGTGCTCCCCAGTAGCAACACGTGGTTGGTGTTAGGAGTGGAACCATTCCCCCAAGAAGGGGAAAGTGGGGGGAAGGCAGAACTGTTTCTAAATGCCCACAAGAACTAGGTTTTCATTATTTCAACCTTTTATCTTGCTTGAAAACTTACAATGAAGTGGTAGTCCAGTTTTAGAGAGGAAAGTCATGTCAACAGGTAACATTCCCACATTCTGGCATTTGCAGAAATATTTATTTGAACTACATTTAACTTTATTTTGCACTTACAGGCTAATGAGGTTATATGAAACTCTATAATGTTTGTTGGAGTATGACCATCTAGGTGGTTTTGCTAACCCAACATCCAGTTCTCCTTCAGGTGACAACTAGATTTTCCTTTGGGGAACCAATATCTCTCCCACTCTGAAACCACGCGATTTGCATGAATTTGACACTACACATTTGTTACAATGACATGCTAGTGATCCAGTTGGAATGCCACATTCTCCTAGCCAGTTATCGGTTCAGAAATGGACATATGACCTCCCTTCATTCTTATGACTTTTTCTGGAACAGTTTGGAAGGTGAGTCACTGAGAAAGCTTCTGAAGCTGCTGGTGGCCACGGTTTTGGAAGGGCCTGAATGAGAATAAAGGCAAATAGAACAAAGCAGAATGGAGGGATGGAAATTCCTGAAAACAGCTTAAAAAGTTGAGACGTACCTAAACTTTCCATTTAGGTGAGATAGTAAAAATTCCTCTGGCTTCCCTCTCACCCCTTCCCCCCAAATTTGGTTACAGCCTGTTTGATTTGGATTTCTGTACCAAGTTACCAAAGTATCCTGAAAAATGCAATTACCTTCAGGAACTGAACCATATTCCTGGTTAGCTCTTTTGCTGCACTTCCTTATGTTACAGGTATCTATTACTGCATAACAAATAACCACAAAACTTAGTGGCTTAAGACAATAACAACCATTTGGTTATCTCTCATGATTTCTGTAGGTCAGAAATTTGGGGGGAGCTTGACTAGGTGGTTCTGGCTTGGAGTATCTATGCAGGTGCTATCAGACAGTGGCTGGAGCTGGAATAGAGGGGGAAGGGGATGGGGATGGAGCACCTGAGGGCTAGCTGCTCATCTCTCTCTCCCTATGAAATCTCAGTAGCTGTGTGAATGGCTTGGACCTCCTTGCAGCATGGAGTCTCAGGGAAGTGAGACTTACATGGTGGTTCAGGGCTTCAGCACGCGTGACTGTTCCAGAGGTCTGGGTGCAAGCTGCATCACCATCCATCAGTCACATAGTGTCATTTCCACCATGCTCTGTTCAGCTGGTCAATAAAGTCAGCCCAGAATCGAGAGGAGAGGACATAGACTCTACCTCTCATGGGAAGCATGCCAAAGAATTTGCAGACATGTTTCAAAACCATGGCATCTTAGGAACAATTCCCAAATTGTGGTCAGAATGATATGTTTAAGTAGACTAAGTTTATACTTTTGGGAGCTGAATTAAATTTTCAGGTCACAAAGGTACCACCAAGCATAGTCTAAACATATTGAAAAATTAATTCAAGATTTCTCTTTATATACATGATCTTTCAGGCTTCAGAATTCCATTTTGTTCTTATCTTATGTATTTCAAACTTCAGTTTGAATTTGAGTTAGTTTTCTGCTTCACAACCATCTCTGTATTGACTTAGAACTAGGCTTTGTCATTTAGTACTTGGTATCTTAATCAACTGAGCTTCTGAAGATGCTTAATTTTCTTCCAATAACCAGTTTAAAGGAGTGAGAGTGTCTTATTTTATGGATTCCATATGAAATAGCAATAGGGTAAAGATTTGTAAAACTTGACCTGGGTTATGGTCCTGTCTCTTTGCCTCTCTAATATAGATATCCTCCTTTATACTATCTATTGCCATCCGTGGAGTGAAAATTTAGAATGAAACTTTCCTCAACTTTCTCCCAAGTAGTGTAAGTCCAATAGATCTCAAGCTAATTTTTTTTTCTATTTCAGAATATAGCAAGCAATCCATTGGAATAAAACCAGCAGTTGAGCAACTCATGCAAAGGTAATTTAGAGCACAAATTAAATCTGTCAGAGTGGTATTAGATTTGCAAAAGCTCATAAATAACAAATGAAAGGTCACAGAGCTGTGAAAATGAGAGTGTGCTTCTTCATAAAGAGAACTGTAGCAGGGGCAGGACTGCAGTGCATACTTAAATAGCAGCACCATAAAATGGAAACTCGGCGTCTTCTCTGAATGTCGAGAACAGTCCAAAGGCACAGTGGACTCCAGGGAAAAGCATCAAAGTTGCAGAGAAGACCCTTCCTATTATCTGAGTATGCCCAGGATCATATTTTTGAGGTTTGTGATTAACGCTCCATAGACTGTTGAGAATCTATAGAGAAAGTATACATCTCCCTCAGCAGAGCATGTATTTCAGTATCTATTGGATTAATTGTGAATGCTTGTCACTCAGCTTTCATTTTGCAATTCCCAGAATATACTAATAGAGTGAGTGGTGCTTCAGGATTTACTGCTGGAATGTAAGCTGTGGGTGATATTAATAAACAGTCCTGCCCATCCTGTTCTTCTCATGGAAAAGAGAGGTGGAAAATATAGCCTTGGCTACTATACTGTGTTGACAAGTTCTTTTTATTGTGCATTGTATGCATTGCATGCATATCTTTCTTTCTAGTGCTCAGTTGGACTTGACTTTTATAATGGGGCAAAATCCACAAATATAAAAAGCAATGTGTGGACTTCATCAAAATTAATCTTTTGTGTGTCAAAGGACACTATCAAGAAAGTGAAAAGACAACACACAGAATGGGACAAAATATTTGCAAATCATTTCTCTGATAAGGGTCCAGTATCCATAATCTTAAAACTCAACAACAAAAAGTTAACTTAGTTAGAAAGTGAGCAAAGAGCTTGAATAGACATTTCTCTAAAGAAGATATACAAAGAGTCAACAAATACATGAAAAAAATGTTCATTAGCCATCAGGGAAATATAAATCAAAACCACAATAAGACACCACTTCACACCTACCTAGAACAGCTATAATTTTTTTTTTTTTTTTTTTTTTTAAAAAAGGAAAATAAGTGTTGGCAAGCATATGGAGATTGGAACTCTGATACATTGCTGGTGGGGATGTAAAATAGTGTAGTCACTGTAGGAAATTTTAAGTTTCTCAAAAAGTTAATCCTAGAGGCACCATAAGACTCAGCAGGTCCACTGCTAGGTATATACTCAAGAGAATGAAAACATACGTTCACCCCAAAATGTATGTGAGAATGTTCACAGCAGCGTTATTCACAATAGCCAAATGGTGGAAAGAACCTAAGTATCCATCAACAGATGAATGGATAAACAAAATGTGGTATGTCCATACAATGGAATATTCAGCCATAAAAAAGAATGAAGTACAGAGTCATGCTATAACAAGGCTGAATTTTGAAAACAATATGCTAAGTGAAAGACGGCAGACATAAAAGGCCATATATTGTATGATTTCATTTATATAAAATGTCTAAAATGGGCAAATCCATAGAAACAGAAAATTGGTTAGTAGTTTCCAAGAGCTTGGTGGAGAGGGAGGAGAGATGGGGAGTGACTGCTAATGGGTATAGGATTTGTTTTGGCGGTGATGGAAATGATAGTGGTGATAGTCACACAATATTGTGAATTGCTAACTACCATTAAATTATACACTTTAAAATAGTTATAATAGTTAATTTTATGTTATATGGATTTTATCTCAAAATTTAAAAAAAAGTTAAATATAAATAATAAATACTGAAAAAAAGCAATGTGATGTTTAAAAGGATTATTAACTCACATACCAGAAACAAACCTTAAGTGCCATTTCAGATTCCTATGACTAGCTCTTTTTTTTTCTTTCCTGGTCAGAGGTTCATTCACACTGGGTTTACCCTTCTACTCTGGCTACTGAATGACCAGAAGATGTCAAATGTAGGGGAGTGAGTTCCTTGAGGAGCAAACCTGGATTAATTGGAAAGAAGAGACAGTAAGGAACCATGCAGATAACGTCTCCCTTTCCCTTCCATGGACTTCTGAGGTGCAAGCTTTCCTTGCAGTCCTACATCTCTCTGTAGATTGTTGTGTGAAGTGGTGAGCAGCATAAGAACCTAGGAGCACATTGCTTCACTTCCCTCTCTCTTTTCTTTTACCTTTATTGTCTTGGCTTTCACCTCTCAAATGAAGTGTTAGCGTCTTCATCCTTGCCCCAGGTTCTGATATGAAGAGGACCTGGACTAAGACGCTAAGGAAATGGTAAAAAGGAGAGAGAACATTCTGTCAAATATTGATTTTATTATTTTAGAAGAGATACGGATGTTTTCGAGATTATTTTCATTGGCTTTAGGTGAGAAGATAACCCTGTGCATTAAAATTGGAATTATTCTGGGGAAGCAGATGTGGCTCAAGCAGTTGGGCACCCACCTACCATATGAGAGGTCCCAGGTTTGGTTTTTGTGCTTTCTAAAGAAGACGAGCTAGACAACGAGCTGACACAGTGAGATGATGCAATTAAGAGACACAACAAGTGGGAACGGAGGTGGCTCGAGCCATTGGGTGCCTCCCTCCCACATGGGAGGTGCCAGGTTCGGTTCCCGATGCCTCCTAAAAAAAAGATGATGAGCACACAACGAACAGACACAGAGAGCAGACAGCGGGCACAAAAAATGGGAGGGGGGGTTGTGGCGGGGGGAGAAATAAATAAAAGTCTAAAAAAATAAGAGTGAAATTATTCTGTTACATTCATTCTTTGAAAAGCAATACTTTTTTAAAAAGTTTTCCTCTTTATAAAAGTAATACATTTTCATTAAAAATTTTGAACATGCAGATTTAGCAAACAGAAGAATATTAGAATTATCCAAAATCCTACGTCATTTTGGGGTCTATCCTTTCAGTCCTTTTTCTAATCATGTATAATTAGAAAACACAATTTTTCTTTTCAAAGAAGTAACAATTTCATGAGTAAAATGTGTTGAGATAATTAAGATTCAATTACTTTAAGAATCTGGAAATTCTAGCATTAAACAAATAAAATTCATGTTTAGAAAAGTAGTTAACACCTACATTCCCCCTATTTGAAAACTTGTGCTAAACAAACCAGACTGAAAGAATCAAGCTTGTCCTTTCCTATGTACATAGAAATGGTTTTTTTTTTAAATGAATGAAAGGGTTGATTTAACTTACTCTATGAAAACTCACCATTGGTAAGGCGGTATGTACCTGGAAAGGGATACAAGGTGATGTGCCCGTGACCTGTACGTACTCAACATTTATTTTAAAAGTAAAATCTAATGAAAGTGCATATGAAAGGATCATAGGAGTGAACACAGGCCCTGTAGGGTAGCCTGGGAGAGATGTGGGGAAATTTTGGAGGGAACACCCACCTGCTGGCTTCATTGGTGAAGATGGCAGGAAGTACCTGGGTCTGTGTGAGCTTTGGAAATGTTAAAATCCTGGTTGGCAGGAGGTCCCCAATACCGCCCCCCCCCCAGCTTTGTCCCTCCCTTGCTGGCCATGGGACATACTGAGGAAAGGAGACATGTGGATCATGATTTTTCATACTTAGTAGTTTTGGGGGATTGTTAGAGATTTCTGATTTAAGGAAAATAAGCTGTATGTTGAAACAAAGTTGGTTGCACCAAAGTTAGTTTACTTGAACTTGGAAAACTCCATTGACTGATTTTGACAAAGTAATAATAGTAAATATAATAGGAAATATTACTCAGCATTTACTGTGTGACAGACAGCATTCTAAGTGCTTTACATTCATTGACTCCTTTAATCCTCATAAGAACCAACTGAGGTGGGTAGTATATGATCCCCATTTTGCCAATGAGGAAATGGAGGCACAGAGTGGTTATGTAACTGGTCAAGGTCATACAGCAAGTAAGTGTCGGAGCTAGGTTTCAAAGCCAGGCAGTCTAGCCCATAACCTCGGTGTGTTATTTACATATATTCAACACAAACTGTAGGTGGATTGGGTAGGTTAATTTCAGATGGAATTAGAAATGTTTAACAGTCAGTGCAAGTACTATGCAGAGCAGACCTTCTAATCAATAACCTGAAGGAACATTGTAGTTTTAATAAAAATGTGCCACTTGCAGTGTTGATATATGTGAAGCACTGATGTTGACATCAAGTTTCACATTTGAAAAGAAAGAACTTAGGTTGGCAACTAGTTGATATTTAAAGTTATATTATAAAATCAGATAGCTTTCCTCACTACCCCACTCTAGGAAGGAAATCATTGGCAAAGCTTTGATCGGTAGAATTTTGCTAAGCTACAAATATGAAAGACCTAGGTTCAAGTCCCCACTTAGGGCTGCTGGACTCTTGAGAAAGTTACTGCATCTCTCTGAGCACAGTTCCTCATCTGTAAAATGGGAATAATCACAGCTTGTGCCTCTATCACACACACACACATTGCTAGATGTCAGGCAGGAACTAATCAGCAGTGGTAGTGGTGCACACAAGTATGTGGGAGGCGTGACAGAGCGCTGTTTGTTGGGAGTGAACGCTGTGGCCATTCAGAGGCATTTCCAATAAAAAGCAAGACACGGGTATGTGCGTGCAAGAGTCATATAACAGTGATATGTGTTTAGGTGCTATTGGGGCTCCAAGGAAACTTGTGTGTGGACTGAATTGCATAAACAAGGAAACAGAATTAGCTTGAGCTGTTCGTTGAGGTCTGTATGTTTTCATATAGCATAATACCTGCTGCTCCAGTGGTCACTGACTTTATTTTCTGGGTTTCGGTCAGTAGCGTTAATTTGTGGCAGCTGTAGGTTGAATTATATGAAATTGCCAGTAGGTAACCATTTTTTTACTTATAAAAATGGCAGTTTTATATGGTTTGATCTAGTACTATGATACTAGTGACTCAAAATCTAGAAGGGGAATAAAATAAAAAATTCCATGAAAACGAAGAATATAGTTTTACCTTTACTTTCTGTTTATTTCTATTAATAGGATATAGTGTGGTTTAAGAGTCTGATTTTTAAATGGTTGTATTTTCTATTGCTGCTATAACAATTTACCACAAAATTTGTGGCTTGAAACAATACAAATTTCTGACTTTATGGTACTAGAGGTCAGAAGTTTAAAACCATTCTTATGGGGCTAATGTCAAGGGCTGGTTTCTTCTAGAGGCTCTAGGGGAAAATCCGTTTCCTTGCCTTTTTCAGCTTCTTGAGGCCACCTGCGTTCCTTGGCTCGTGGCCCCTTTTGCACATCACTCCAACCTCTTGTTTCCATCATCACATCTACCACTGGCTCTGACCATCCTGCCTCCCTCCCACAGGACCCTTGTGATCACATTGGGTCCACCTGGATAATCCAGCATAATCTCCGCAGTGCGAGATCCTATCCCATCTCCAAAGTCCCCTTTACCATGTAAGATTCTGGCATAAGGGCATGGCCATCTTTTATGGGGAGCCACTCATTATTCAGCCTATCACAGTTTTCACCATTTTTCCACCTATCACAATGTATCACTATTTTTTTAAGCTCAACTAATTCCCTACTAAACATTGTCCTACTTATATTTCTAGTGCAAAGGATATTTTAAAAAATTCAAATTGATGTACTTATAAGAGAATTCTGGGATAGAGTGGGTCTTAGAGGTAGGCAGGAGCTGCCAAAATAAAATTCTTTTAGGAGAAGCTGAACTTAAAATCTGTAACTAAGCTCTTCGGCACCATTATTTTTTTTTATTGCAGTAAAATATAACAAAATTTGTCATTTTAACCATTTTTTAAAGTGTATAATTTGATAGCATTAATTACATTCATAATATTGTATGACCATCACCACCATCCATTACTAAAACTTATTCATAACCCCAAATAGAAATTTTGTACCCAGTAAGCAATCTCTTTCCATTCTTCCTAACCCCCACCCATGGTAACTTCTAATCTACTTTGTCTCTATAAAGTTGCCTATTCTAGATATTTCATATAAGGGGAGTTATATATTTGTTCTATTGTGTCTGTATTATATCATTTACCATGTTTTCAAGGTCCATGCACGTTGCAGCATGTATCAGAATGTCATTCCTTTTAGTGGGTGGATAATATTCCATTGTATGTATATACCATATTTTGTTTATATATCCATCTGTCGATGGACAGACACTTGTGTTATTTTCACTATTTGGCTATTGTGAATAATGCTGCTGTGAACACTGGTACACAGCTATCTGTCTGAGTCCCTGTTTTTAATTCTTTGGGGTATATACCTAGCAGTGGAATTGCTATGTGATATGCTAATTCTATGTTTAACCTTTTGGAGAACCGCCAAACTGTTTTTCACAACAGCTCTACCATTTTAAATTCTTACCAGCAACACATGAGGGTTCCAATTTCTCTACTTCCTTGCCAACACTTATTTTCTGTTTTTTTTTTTTAGTAATATCTATTCTAGTGGGTGTGAAATTGTGTGACATTGTGGTTTTGATTTGTGTTTCCCTAATTACTAATGATGTTGAGCATCTCTGCATGTGCTTATTGGCCATTTGTATATCTTCTTCAGAGAAATGGCTATTTGAATCCTTTGGTCATGTTTAAATTGTATTGTTTATTTTTTTATTGTTGAGTTATAGGAGTTCTTTATATAATCTGAACTTTAAACCCTTATCAGATATATGATTTGCAAATATTTTCTCCCATTCTGTGGGTTGTCATTTCACTTTCTTGATGGTATCGTTTGCTGCAGAAAATTTTAAATTTTGATGAAGTCCAACTTACCTGTTTTTTATTTTGTTTCTTGTGCTCTCATATAATGTCAAAGAATTCGTTGTCAAATCCAAGGTCATAAAGATCTGCCCCTATGCTTTCTTCTAAGAGTTTTATGGTTTTAGCTCTTATATTTACATCAGTGATCCATTTTGAGTTAATTCTTCTATATGGTAACACTACTGTTTTTTAGGTGAATAATTAATAGCCACTCCAAAACCAGGTCTGTTTGTCCCCACCAAAGGGGTGATACTGCAGAGGTTACCGTTCTGCACTTGGACATTTGAGAACACCAGTTAGACAATAAATCAGAGGTATGGTGGGGGGAGGGGAAGCAGGCTAGACAACTTCAACACACTATTAAAAGAAAAAAGCAAAAGTGGGAAATGCTGCACAAGTAGAAAAGTAATTAAAATTATAACAATGCCACATAGTTTTAAAAATACTTATTACTTATCAAAAAGGTAACCGGAACATAAAGATCCACCATACGTAATCTTCATTGAATTAAGTTTAAATTTTGCTGTCCATTTACTATTCAGTTTACTGTGAAGATCAGATTCCAGATTCTTGATATTCTTGGTAAATTTTTAAATATCACTTCAAGATCCCCTTCCTCCCCCCAGATTATATTTTGAGTCATAAAATGAATATAGGAAGAGTATTCATGACTTTCTGGTGTAACGTGGATCTGGAGTATTTTTTTTCTTTTTAGCAGATGTAATTATTGTATCATTCATCTCTCATGGCAAAACACAGAATGAATTGGTGAGGAGAATTCCTGGAGTCCAGGAGACCATTCCTGAGGTATTAGAATAGCCTCAGACAAATATTCATGTCACCTCCCCAGGGTTTCCTGGCCAGATTCTGAGTCAGGGAGGGAAGATAACCTGCCCTAAGGACCCTGGGAAGGAGGTTACAGCACTCTGTAGTGCATTCACGTCATTCATAGCATTTTAAAAGTAATGATGAAACGACAATATAACTGTGACATAATAGGAAATATATAGGTAACAATATTACTTATATAATGAGTAATATAAGTATAATATGTGTAATATGCCTTTGTTATATTTATTTTGTAGTTCCTTTCCAATCTTTTGTCTACATACCTTTTTTCCACTTAAATTTTACAGTTACTATCATGATTCTCATACAATTTCCATCTTTCTCTCAAACTTAACCCGGCTGCAGACTGTAAAGAGATGGGAGTTTGGCTGGCGGCTCAGTCAGGTCTCCCAGGGTATTATACAGATGTGTCCCTCAGGTTCAGCCTCACCGTACCAAGTCACCACACTGGCAGAGAAAAGCCAGAACTGATCCACAGTGAAGACTGTGCATTCATTTAAGATGAGATCACGTTTGTCTCTGTCACTAGGCTGTTAGAGCTGGGTGAGGGAAAGACACCACAGGTAGTGTGTTGTATTTGTTTTCCTGGTCATATTGTTCAGCCCAGTGCATAGCACAGTGCCTGGTAGTCACAGTTACTAAGTGATTGAGCAGCCTATTCTATCCCTGAATGCAAGTTTGCTCAGGGAACCAAATTTTAGGCAGAAGTTGGCACAGTACATGTACAGTTGGCAAGGCTGGTATCATTAGGCTGTTGCAGGGTGAAGACAGCTCTATTTTCTAACTGTTTGTCTATTTTACTTTTAACAGTGAAAACACTAATCCATCTGGAGTTAATTTTCGTGTATCATGCATTGTTTGGTTTCAGTTCATCTTTTTCACATTTTTAAATCAAGGTATCATAATACTATTCATTTAATATTTTCTGATCCTGCAATTGTGAAAACTTCTTGATCATGTAAATAGTTGGGTCTATTTCTGGGCTCTTAGACTGTTCCACTTTCTATAATCATTTTCATACTCTCTACCATTCTGTATTGATTAATGTTGTTTTGAAATATATTCTGATATCTGAGTGCACTAGACCATCCCTTCCTCTATTGCTTTTTTCTTTCATAGTATATTTATTTTCTTTATTTCTTTTTACAAAGTAATTTTAAACTTATTTTGTTATGCCATATTTAACAATCTTGAATATTTGTATTAAAATCTGCAAACAAAAATGTCCAAACTATGTTTTATTCAGACAGGTTAAGATAAATGGATATCTAATGTTGGCCCCTTGTATGGACAATTTAGATGATGGTACTTGGAAAACTAGTAGAACATGGGGAACAAGCTCTATAGGAAACCAAGATGGAAAGCAAATAGCACACACACAAACTAAGGCCTGTCTCTACATTCCAAATAAACTGGGCAATTCAACTCCATTAAAAAATGTTACTGCCCTCAGTGATAAATGAAAAGGACAGAATCAATGATTACTTAATGCTTCAGTGATACCTTGATCTCATTTCATCAGTTTTTGTTTAGATACCACAAATAGGTCTTAGGAAAATATTGTATCACCTAGTGGTTAAAAATGGGGACTTGAAGGCCAGACAGCTCAGGTTTGAATTGGCTCCTCCACTTACTAGCTGTACCTTAGTCTGCTCAAAGTGGGATAGTAACAGTGCCTACCTCATAGGGTTTTGGGGAGAAGTGTGTTAACTGATACCTGTAAGGAAGTCAGCAGTACCAGGCCAGTATGTGTTAGTTATGTTAAGCATATTTTGGTGCTCTGGAGGCACTTTTTGGGCCAACTTACTTACATCTTTCTTTTTATCCAAATCTGAAAATCTACCATGTACAGATTTGCATGGGTGACACAACCCAGTAAGCCTGCACTGTCTTGCCTAGACCATGGCATCAGCAAGAAAAGCTTCTGAGCTTTTGTAACTGACTCATTTATTGCTTCACTCTGCAGCCATCTCCAGGCCTCCTGGCAAAAATAGCAGGATTTCATTAATATTCAATCTCTCAAGATACCGTCTCTGCTGGGTGTGAGAGAGGGCTGCTACCAGTGGAGCTTTAGTGGCCTAAGAATAGGTTTTGGTTGGAATTTTCTAAGTGCTCTAAAATTACCTTTTATAAAGTTTCTTTCCACATCTACCCACTCCTTGTGCCCTCAGCATCCTGTCCCTGCCAGTCCCACCGACATGAGGGCTCAGCCAAGCCTCCCACAGCTTTCTCAGGCTGGACGTTGAGATGAGTCTTTTCTTCATCTTTCAGGTACGAGGTCAATCCCGCCATCCCGAGTCCCCACTCCCGGGCCCTCTGTATGAGTGACACTTCGGTCTGCCATGGAACCTGGCCCTGCCCTGGCCTGGCTCCTGCTCCTGAGTCTGCTGGCTGATTGTCTGAAAGCTGCCCAGTCCCGAGACTTCACAGTGAAAGACATTATCTACCTCCACCCTTCAAGTAAGACTGTGTTCTCTTTACAACAGAAATGTCACTTTATTTCAAATAAGAAGTGGGTTGAAAAATGGCCAAGAGAAGGCAGCCTTAAATTCAGGGAGAACCTCCAGTGATTTAATTGGGGTGGGGGAGTCCATTAGGTAATTTACCCTCACTTTTTCACAGGATGTTTGATTTTTTAAATTTTAAGGCAAATTATAAGGCTTCTTTTCTCTGGCCCCAACGCAATTGCTCTGATTCTGAACATTTCTCTTTACCTCGTGCCAACCCTCAGTCTATTATCAAAGTTGGTCCAGAGGAGGATCGTTTGTAAAAGATAAGTCCTTTATAGGCAAGATAATAGCTGGTCTTCCTCTCTGATCGTCTAATTCTCAGTTTCAGCATAAGTAATTATCTCTCACAACTTCCCATTCCCTATCTCTTTTGAATTCCAGGGCTTAAGAATTACCTAGGGAGCATGTAATAATTTAGATTCTCTGACCCCTCTCCTGGAGATTCTCATTACACATATCTGGGGCTGGACCCGTGGATTTTTGCTTACAGAAGAATTTCAGGTGCTTCGGCTGCAGATACCCCAAGGATCACACTTTGGACAACTGCAGTTTTAACTGCAGGTTTCCTTCTACTTTTTGTCTCCATCTCTGCTTACCTTGTCTCTTTTGTTTTTCTATGACTCCTCCTCTGTATTGCCCCAGTGTTGGTGAGAGCTGGGTTTATTGTATGCAGTTTGACCTTTTAGGTTTTGTCCCTAGGTACATTCCTCTTTTCAGGTGTTCTGTTCAACAAATATTTTTTGAATATCTACTGTTTGGCAGGCATTGGGAGAGGCATCAGAGGTATAAAGGCAAATAAAACATGGTCCCTGCTTTCAAGGTTCTTACAGTCTACAAAGTGGAGGCAGATGCCAGGACTCCCTAGGTCCCACAGTTAGCATAGGTAACATCTAAATGTCCTGGCTTAGCTGAGAGGTGACCTGCAGTGGAATGTGCAGGGCTTTGGGGTCAGCCACCAGCTCAGCTGTTTTTGCAGCCTTTTGACCTGAAATAAATTCCCTAATCTTGGGAAGGTGAAATAAAATAGTGCATCTGAAGCACTTAGCACTGACTGTGGGCTGTAGTAAATGCTCAGTAAATGTTAGGGGAATCGAAATTCCTCATTTCTAAAGTGGATCAAATAATAAATTATTTTATGGACTAGACACATCCATAAAAGCCCAGGTACATCAGATGGTTGCTGTTTATGAGGTTGTTGTTGTTATTGGCTTAGACAGTGCTTTAGTATGCAAGCTGCCGAAAGCAGATACCATAAAATGCGTTGGCTTTAATTATGGGAATTTATTAGTTTACGAGCTTAGAGTTTTGAAGCCATGAAAATGTCCAAATCAAGCATCATTAAGGCGATGCTCTCTCTCTAAAGACCAGCTGCCGGTGGTCCTGGACTCTTCTGTCACATGGCAAGGCACATGGCGGCATCTGCTGGTCTCTCCCTTTTCTTCTGTGTTTCCTTACTTTCAGCTTCTGGCTTCCGTGGCTTTCTCTCTTTTGTCTGAATTACATTCTCTTATAAAGACTCCAGTAAGATGATTAAAACCCAGCCTGAATGAGTTGGGTCACGTCTTACTTTAAGATCCTACTCCCCAAAAGATCCTCTTTACAATGGGTCCACACCCACGGGAATGGATTAACTCTGATGGAGTATTTACAGCTTCAAACCACCACAGGGGGTAATCCAAGGATGTTGAAAATACATCGCCCTAATTTTGTTTCACTCTACATATACTTTTTTTCCCTTTATTTTTAAAGAAGTTTTAGGTTACGTAAAAAATATAGGGGATTCCCATATATCCCATCTCCTCCTCCTCTCACACTTTCCCCTATTAACAACATCTTTCATTAGTCTACATGTACTTTTGACAGGAAGCAAATAGTTTCTTTCGATTTCTTGTGACTGTACCCTTTCACCAGCATAGTCTGGTGTCTACTGGTTAATTGTGTGGAAAACTTATCTCACTGCTTGTTTTTGCAGGACTGTTTACTTCTTATTGTAACAGTCATGAAAAGAAGATACGTTGACACTCTGGGTTTTAGGATTGCATCTTATCCTTTTCTCCAAACAGCCCTGCTTTTTTACTAGACTTAGTGTGGTGGAAACTTAGATTTCAATCTCTTAGGTCTCTTTAACCAGGATTTTTGACTTCTGTGGGATTCTTTGTTAGCTTCAGTGACAACTCAGTAGTAACTTGGGCTGCATAACAGGCCCACACCCGACCTTCTCTGAGGCTGTGAGGGAGAGTGAGAAGGAAAACTAGATTATTGTGTAGAAGTGAACAGAAACAAAACAAACACCCCTCTGGCCTCCATGGGGTGGTCTCCGCCAGTGCCTGGGCTGAATGGCCCCTTATTTGGAGAGTCTGTTTCCGAATGGGGCCTGTGGTACACACGCTTTTCCAGGTCAGAGGGGGAATCACTTCCACTCTTTAGAAGTTGGTGGGAAAGTTCCACTCGCATGGCCCGTGTCAGTTAAATAGAGCCATGCCCTGATTAGAAGGAATTCACTGTACGTGAGGAATTTGTGGGGTTTTCTGACATGATTTCAAAGTACGGAGAAGGCTAGAAGTTATTCCTAAACTCAATTATAAGTAGTGAGTTCACTCCTGGGAGCAGGTATGGGTCTGAGTTCCCTTTAGAGCCTCCATAACTGGTCACGAGGAGAATAAATTCTTGTTGGGTTGAAGTTACTATGAATGGCTCCTATTTAGCCAGCACTTTATTTATTCTGCCTACTTTAAATCAGAGCTAATTTCATCTTACTCTACACCAGGGGTTCTTAACAAGGGGGTCTGTGAGCTTGAATTGAAATTTTAAAAAATGCATTATTTTTGTGGGGACATGTTGGTGCAGGTGTGATATATTTATTAAATAATACACAGTGTAGTGTGGACTTAATAAGGGGTCTGTGGAACTAAAAAGGTTAAGAACCCCTGCTCTACACTGTTTCAGAAGTTTTTGTTGTTTGTTTTTATACTTTGATTTTTTTTAAATGGTCATGGACCTCTGCCATTGAGCAGCCACTAGACCATGGTAGATAGAGTGATCTCTACAAATAATCAGGTTTCTGTAAAACATAGACCATAAAAAATCTATGAGGGAAGTGTGGGAGTATTTTTATTTTAATTATTTATAGACTTGCCTCACTTGTAGATGAGGGTACAGACAGCTTTCTTTGGGTCAGCTAATGAGCCAGATTCCACTAATGTTAGACACGAGTGCTCAGCACCTGCCTAGGAGGAGTGTACTTACCCCAGATGCGTGAGGAGATGCGTGAGTTTTCTACACCAGTCAGACAAACTCATTTCTCATGGGCCTGAACCAGCCATTGGGGAGAATAGCTAAGATGACAGTAGAACCCAGGTTGGGAAAGTTCATTCTCCCACGTTTAATCTCCTTTGCTGTCTGGTTCCCTAATCTTCGAAGTTTCTAAGCCTTTAAAAGAAAGTTTATGACTTTCAAACTTGAGGCGCTGTCTTCAATAACATTCTTTTCCCTAATTTGCATATATATATATTTTTTGCATTTCCTTGTGAACAATGATCAATTTCTTCTCAGCACATGATGAAAATACCAAAGTCTAATAAAAGCTTTCAAAACAGCAGTTATTATTAAGAGAAATGAAGCTCTTTATTTGGTTGTCATACATCATACAAGATAGCAGAATTTAATATCCTAAATGGCTTGGCCTCCATTTCTTTCACTGGAATAGAAAACTTTCCTGAGAATATACCATTTTCCTCTGGTTCCATGTGCTGAGTCTCCCCATAATCATATGCACTGAAAAGTGTATCCTTACAGGGGGCTTGTTTATGCCCAGGCAGCGAGCCAAGGAAGTGATCCACAAATCTATATTTCATAAGTCATAGAGAAGGGGACTTTCTAGAAGGTACCAGGAGATGCATTCCTATCAGAAATCTATTCATATTATTAAATTATACAGACAAGATATTTTTGTCTAGTAGACTGAGAAGGAAGAAAAAAATTGTTAGGTTTCTAGAATTTTTATATTTACAGCCAGTTTCCAACAATGGAAACTAATTTGGCAAGAATAGAAAAAAGTTTGACTGCATTTCACATCAGCATATGTTTCAAAACAAGATTCTCCTTCCACCACATTTTCAGTAACTGAAGGCCTTTATGCAGGGAAAAGTTCCAAGAGATGGGAACAAAGACTAAATCTTTTCCAGTCTCTTACAAATGAATTATGGCTGCTTGAACCATGGCAGACTATGAGAGTTAACGGGCAGATTATGTTACAGGAAGTAACTGGGCACTGGCATTTCTTTTTTTCTTTACAATCACCTTCTCTTAAGGGACCAAGGACTTATGCCCTGAAATACAGAATACTAAGCTCATTAACTCTGTGATCAAGAGCCAAATTAGATTCATTCACAGCTGGGGCAACGACAATTTGAAACTCTACTTGCTCTGTAACGCTTTGAACTAACAAAGAAGAATATAGCTCATCTCCTAGGAACCTCTTTTCCTCTTTTTAACAAAACTTCTTTATCTGATGTGGTATCAATTAGCAAGTTACTGGAGGTAGTTGTTCATCATAGACCTTATTTTTGGCTAAATATTTCCCAAGGGAAGAACTTAACCATTTAGTTGGTATTGTGCTACAATTAGCCACTTAAAGCTGAGTATGTTTGCAGGGATTTGTCTTTCAAACGGATGTGATTATTCCATAATCAGTACCACCTGCTAAGATGTAAATAAACGTTCCTATAAGTGAATATTAAACTGTAGCCCTTGAGAATCTTCACAGATATGGAGTTGTAGATTTTAAAATAAGTCACCAAAAATGAGATCATTTGGTTAATTGCCAATAGTACATGCTGATAAAGGGAGGTAAATGCTTGAAGCAAAGCTTTATTTTGCTGCCAGAGTGTTTTAGCTAATATACCTATTTAAACTTCTGTCTACTTTGGGTTAATTTCAGGATCCAGGCCTACTTATGTAAGAAATGACAGAATTTAATTTAATATGCTACTTGTCTTACAAAAAGAAATTTGGAAGATGAGTCTACAAAATAATCCAAATTTGGGAACATGGCAACTTATTAGTGTTAGGGTCTCAATAAGTTTATCTCGAAGCAGTTGGATCATCAAACTTTCATGCAAAGTTGTTAACTTATCTGTTCGATGGGAAAGTTTCCAGTAATAACTAATCCAGCATTCCAGCCAAAAATTTCACTGGCTGCAATGACAGATAAAATTGGATGCCCTAGTGAATTAATCATGCACACTGAAGTGGTATGGCTTGCTTGCAGTCATAAACCTCGGTGAATATGATGATTTTTTGAGAAATGCTGTTCATTGATAAATCATTTACATTTTTTCAGAAGTCCTACCTTGATCATTCTACTTCAGATTTTACAAGCCATTTCAAAATTCTATCTTTTCAGGCTATTTATATATTAAATATTTAAAAATTGATTGTTTAACTACTTTGCTATATCTTATAAAGACAATTTCCTAAAATATTTTGTATAGTTTCTCACCTAGTAGTGTTTATAAAAATGATTTAATTAAAATGGCCATTAGAATATTGAATGACTTTGGAATTTGGAAACCTGTTTTCAGTTCTTCATATATGCACTTACCTAAATAGAATCTTTTGATTCACATGCAAGGCACCTGTCCAGATTGTGGGAAATGGAAATACACAAATTATTTGTGTGTAGTTTTACAAAACACTTTGACTTCTGCTTTCTTATAATTACATGACAAAAAGCATTTTCCCCATAGTGAAATTTCCTATGTCTATGCTACTTTCCAGCCCTCATTTTCTATGACAATTCATGTACTCCCTATCATCCTGTTTCTGAATTTGACTTACCAACCACTTGGAGGAACATAGAACTCTTGAATGGGCCCATAAAAAGTCCAGTTACTTGTCTCTTTCTAGATAGTTCATGATTTTTTGTCATGTTACGTTATTGGATATTGTCATAGTTAGCTCTGTGAGATATTGCAAGCAAGTGCATGGATGGACAGCTATTCTAGGCAAGGTGAAAATCAAAGTTATATCTGGCCCATAATTTCTGGCCTTAAGCTGTTGCCTCCTCCCTCATTTATTTTTGATAACATACTTAATTGGTTCCATGTGGGCAAAGCAATTTACCCTGAGATGATTATTTCCGCCAGTGGGATATGCCGGCTCAGCCATCTGCGAGAAAGAACAGTTGGCTTCTGCAAGTGATGTGTGTGTTTGCAGCTTTCAAATAGGCCAGGTAATTTTGCAAATTGAAATAAAAAACCCACATGTTTTGTTTGTGAAAGGCAAACTCTAAGTAGCAAATCAAGCAAATGATTATAACTAAGAAGCAAGTAAAATCACAGCGGGGAGGAGGACAGAGAATAACCTGGCCTGGTATCCCTTGTAGATCTCAAATGCTGACAGAAGGCCCTGGTGGGCTGGGTACTCTCCAGAGCGTGACTCACATGACACCTGCCCACCTTAGCTTAAATGCAAGGCAAAGAATACAAGTGTCTGGAGGATGTTCTCTTCGGAAGGCAGGGAGTGTGGAAAATAGATAGGAGGGCTTCCTGGCATTACTCGGGCCTCAGCCAGATCATTAGAGCAGGTGGCCAAATCGTGTCTGTCCTCCACATGCCCACAGCCTCGTGCTCCCAGGCCCACCAAGGACGCCCATGGACACTTGGACATGGTCCTGAAAGGTCCCTTAGCAGGGTCACCTCTGTGCAGGCAGCATACATTTTGGCAGCGAAAATTCTTCTTTTAGCCGGTACTTATCCCCAGAGACTGTAACTATGTCATGTTTGACCAGATAGAAATCTTAGGTTGAATTATAGAAACTGCCATGTTTGGAGATTGAGCATGGTCAAACAACTGGAAATTGTTTTTGATTCAGCCTCATATTTATATTTATGTGTTGACATGTCTACATAAGTTGACACACAAGGGTGAATTATTGGAACTCCAGAGAATGCCCTTCTGTTCCTTGAAATTTTTATTGATATCATTGAATTCACATTCAGTTGTAAGAAAGAATTCATAGAGATTCCTTGTACACTTTATCCAGTTTCATTTTGAAAAACAATGGTATAATGTCACAACCAGGATATTGACATTGACACAATGCATTGATCATATGCATATTTTCCCAGTTTTACTTGTACCTGTTTGTATGTGCATTTAGTTTTATACAATTTACACACAAAAGGGTACAAGTAAATTTATATAGGTTTATGTATCTACCACCACAGTTTAGATACTAAACAGTTCCAACTCCACAGGGATCCCTCCTTCTGCCCTCGTACCCACTTCCCTCCACTCTCACCCCCATCCCTAACTACTGCAACCACTGATCTGTCCTCCATTTCAAAAATTTTTGTCATTTCAAAAATGATTTATCCATGGAACCATACAGTATGTGACCTTTGGGATTGGCTTTTCTCATTCAGCATAATTCCTTGGAGATTCATCCAAATTTTTGCATGTATCAATAGTCCTTTCCTTTTTATTCTAGGACATGGACATACCACAGTTTGTTTAGTCATTTGCTCATCGAAGGATAGCTGGTTTTTTTCCAGCTTTTGGCTACCACAGATATAGCTACGATGAACATTCATGTTTGGAATTTTGCATGAACATAAGTTTTCATTTATCAGGGATAAATTCCCAAGGGCGTAATTGCTGGATCATATGTTAGTTGCATGTTTAGGTTTTTAAGAAACTGCTAAACTATTGTGAGAATCCTTTTAAAAAGCTGAAAATGTCTAACTTCACAATACATGATTCTGTGCTCAACCAAAAAATTAATCTTCTCTTTTGATCCTTTTTGTGTAGCTACACCATATCCTGGTGGATTTAAGTGTTTCACCTGTGAAAAGGCAGCAGACAATTATGAATGCAACCGATGGGCTCCAGACATCTACTGTCCTCGAGGTAAATTCTCAATAGACAGATTGGGGTCTCCAGAGCTGTACATGAGTAAATAGCCCTGTTAACTTTGGGCACAGATAGAGAGGGGCATGTCTGCAATCTCCAATGCTACTCTTGCCTAAGGCTATTAATAGCTGTTCTTTTCTACCACACCAATAACTCCTCATCAGAGACTCTCAGAGACGTAAATGGATCCATAGGCTTGTCCCCTTTCTCATGAGGCATCTTTTGAACTCCATAGAAGGTAAGTGATGCTTCCCATCCCTGGGCCTGGCCAAATGCAGTACAAGAAGAGAACAGCCAGCCTTTTTGCCACTCTTATTTGAAGTATTAGTCATTGCACAGTAATCTCCTTTAGGTAAAGTATGAATCGATGTTCATCTATAGATTCCATTTATTGGTTATCTTGCCGTAGATTTCTGTCCTGAAATTACAATAAAGCTGGAATTCTAGAGGTCGTCCTTGCACAAATACAAACCCTGAACTTTTTAAAATATGAATTCTCTTTGAAGGATAAGATCGGTGCCTATTTGAAGCATGAAATTTTGACCAAAAGGTCCAGATCAGATTGACGAAGACCCTCTTTTTCACATATCTTTTATCCTGTGAAATATAAGAGATAGTTAGATTTGGCTCCTGGTAAAGTTTTTTTAAAATAAAAACTGATGCCTGGATCCACTCTGAAAGATTTGTATTTAAATGTTACAGGATGCAGCTGGGTACAAGGGGTTTTAAAATCTCAAGTGGTTCTAATTTACAGCAAAATTTTAGAACCACTAAATTAAACTGGACAAAAACAGGGTGGTTTGCTTGTGTAACCAGTGGCCTTTGAAATGGTTGCTGCTGGGACAAAGCTGTCAGATGGGCTTTTGAAATTCTTGCCGCTGCTCAGAGCAGTACGGGAAGTGCGCCTGTGTTCTCTTAGTGTTGACTCTTCGGGAGGTACCATAGCAGAGATAATGCCGAGGGAGAGGACGGACTGAGCTGGTACGCTCCCAACTTTGGGCTCTATTTCATAGGTGCTCAGTCCAAGCCTAATGGTAGTCAGGTATATCCTTGTCACAAAGTAAAAAGAGGTCGCTCGTGGTGTTCTGGCAGGGATACGTAGGAAAGAGAGGAAGTTCCATCTCTACACTTTCTTTTGAGGTCAAAATCTATCCTTTCAAAATACGAAAACCTACAAGTATTACAGCATGGTCTTTACACAATTTTTCCTCCTTTTTCCATCTACTTTTATCTTTTTGCTCTTAAATCTCTAGGGATGAATGGAAAGTCATACACTGGGGTTCACAATGCACAACCACCATGTCAAGCCCTTTGAGGATTACACAGTGAAAAATAAGAATCTGGTTTCTACTCTCAAGGAGCCTGTGGTATAGCTGGGGAGATAAGATCTGAACATATCAAATATCAAAACTAGCAGGACAAAGCCAAGTGCCAAATGAGACATGGCATTAAGTGCTTTTGGAGGTTAATGGAAGAAGAATTATTTAGGGGCTGGGGTAAGGTGGCTGAGAAGATTCCATAGTCCTACAACTAGGAAGTAGATGGAGAGTGCTAAAGAGGGCACGCCTTGCATGGGAGTATCTCAGAGCAAAGGCCTGGAGACAGGATTCACAAAGTGTGTTCAGGAAGAGTCCTGAACTAGGTGTAGCCACTGGTTTGTATTGGAAAATCATGGGAGTAGGAAGCAGGTTATTTCTGTGGGGCCTTGAGCATCAGGTAAGGTGTGTGGATTAACTCCGTAATCTGAGGAGCTGAGGTCACACTTAGCTTTCTGCCTGACTGGACCCATTTCTTTCAAGCCTCTGTCCTTTCCACTGGGTTTTCTCCAGATTTTTCTAACAATGAAAAAAATGTCATTTTATTATTAGATTAAAATAGAAAATGTCTAATTACTGGCTAACACGACCTTTGTTCCCTGTTTATTAGTTTGTTTGAAGGGGCTATCTGACTGCCAACAGACTTAGTAAGAGCAGCTTAGAAGAGGCTAGGGGAAAGTATCCTGACTTGGAGACATTTCCGGTTTTTTATTTGTTTGTATTGTGACATATTTAACTAGGTTTTAATTATCACATGATATGAAAATAACTTGTTGAAAATGAAAAATTCATTTACTATAAGTAGTTTAGTCTATACGGAATAAGCCCACACCCCAGATTGCTTAGGGTTTTGACTAAATTTCACGTGTTTTTCAATCCAGTCATGTGGATGTACATAGAGTCATAGCCTCTTAGTGACTTACACTAGCTTGCTTGTGGACTCAACAGACCTTCACAGAGCTTGTGACTCACTGTCTGGTCAAATAAGCATCAAGGACATCTTGCCCTGATAGGTCAGTAGCATAAGTCAATCCTCTAGCTAATGCAGGTACCTTGTCACACTCAGAATGTGTGTAATCTAAGTACGTCATTACATTTGTGTGTGTTGATTTTTTTTCCCAATAAGAACAGTTGTGGGTTTACAGAAAAAGCAAGAAGTACAGAGTTCTCCATTACATTTTTATTGCCTCTGGCATGTACAAATTCATGGTACCATATTCCCTCCATAGAAATAAGAATTTATAATTCATCCCATAACTGACTGTTGTTGCCCACTTGTTCTGCTTCGGGTTGGTCTTTGATCCCTGAGCACTTCCTTTGCAATATCTTTAATTTCATCAGCCACTCATTATAAATCTGTACAATTTTCTTGACTTCATGAACCAGGATGAGAAGTTTTTGAAATTATATGAGGGACCAGTTGAAAGAACTGGTGAAGTAAAACAAGAGTTGTGTCAAGTGCTTACATCTATGAGGTTTTACCTGTGACTCCCTGAGAGAGAGAGACCGAAGAGGTGTTTAATAAGTATTTGTGGAATTAAATGTCAAGTCAAAAACATGATACTCAGAAAAAAGTCTTGCTCAGTGGAGAATACCTAAGCTAAGGAAATTATGTTCTTTCTTGATTGTGAAGTACAGATGCCTCCTTTAAGGAAAATGATCCATTTGAATTTATTGAGGATATAAAATCAGAGCAAAGAAAATCCTTTTTTAAAACATCATCCCTTTATTGAAGTATAATTTACATACAGTAAGATTGATTAATTTTTTCCTAATTTGCCCTAATACCAATGATGTTAAGCATCTTTTCCTCTGCTTTTTGGCCATGTGTATTTCTGGGGAAAATGTCTATTCAAGTCTTTTGCACATTTAAAAATTCGGTTTTGTCTTTTTATTGCTGAGTTGTAGGATTTCTTTATATATTCTGGTTATTAAACCCTTACTGGATATATGGTTTCCAAATATTTTCTCATTTTGAGGAGGTCCCATTTATGTTATTTTCATTGCTTGTGCTTTGGGTGTAAAGTCTAAGAAACCATTGCCTATCACAAGATTCCCTACATTTTCTTCTAGTTTTATGGTCCTGACTCTTTTATTTAGATCTTTGATCAATTTTTAGTTAATTTTTATATAAGGTGTGAGGTAGGGATCTTCTTTTCATTCTTTTCGATATGGATATCCAGTTCTCCTCCCAGCACCATTTGTTGAAAAGACTGTTCTGTCTCACTTGAGTGAACTTGGCAACCTTGTAAAAAATCAATTCACTATGGATGTGAGGGTCTATTTTTTTTTTTTTTTAAGATTTATTTTTATTTATTTATTTATCCCCCCCTTGCTGCTTGTGCTTGCTGTATCTATTTGCTTTGCGTTTTTCTGTGTCTGCTTGTCTCCCTTTTGTTGTGTCATCTTGCTGCGCCAGCTCACTGCAATGCGTGGGCCATCAGCTCACCACACTGCGTGGGCCAGCTTGCCTTCACCAGGAGGCCCTGGGAATCGAACCCAGGGCCTCCCATATGGTAAGCAGGAGCCCAACCAATTGAGCCACATCCACTTCCCATGAGGGTCTATTTCTGAACTCTCAATTTGATTCCATTGGTTAATATGACTGTCTTTATGCCAGTACAATGCTGTTTTAACCACTGTAACTTTGTAACATGCATTAAAGTCAGGACATAAGAATCCTCTGACTTCTTCTTTTCAAGATGTTTTTTTTTTTTTTTTTTGGCTATTTGGGGCCCCTTATCCTGCCAAATAAATTTGATAATAGGCTTTTCCAATTTGCAAAGTAGGCTGTTGGAAATCTGATGATGATTTCGTTGAATCTGTAAATGAATTTGGGTAGAATTGACATGTTAACAATAGTCTTCCAATCCATGAGCATGGAATGTCCTTCCATTTCTTTGGGTCTTCTTTGATTTCTCTTAGCAATGTTTTAGAGTTTCCTGATTACAGAGACTTACATCCTTAGTTAAATTTATTCCTAGATATTTGATTCTTTTAGTTGTTTTTGTGAATGGAAGTTTCTTCTTGATTTCCTCATCAGATGGCTCATTCCTATTGTATAGAAATACTTCTGATTTTTGCATGTTGATCTTGTATCCCGCCACTTTGCTGAAATCGATTATTAGGTCTAGTAACTTTGTTGTAGATTTTTCCGGACTTTCTAAATATAGGATATTATCTGCAAAAAGTGACACTTTTACTTCTACCTTTCCGATTTGGATGTCTTTTATTTCTTTTTCTTGCCTAATTTTTCTAACTAGAAATTCTAGCACACTGTTGAATAACAGTGGGCATCCTTGTCTTTTTCCAGATCTTAGAGGGAAAGCTTTCAGTCTTTCACCATTGAGTACAATGTTAGCTGTGGGTTTTTCATATATGCCCTTTATCAGATTGAGGAAGTTTCCTTCTACTCCTTTCTTCAAGTGTTTTTATCAAGAAAGAATGCTGGATTTTCCCAAGTGCCTTTTCTGCATCAATCGAGATGATCATGTGGTTTTCCCTCTATCAATGTGGTAATGTGTTTTATTATGTTAATTGATTTTCTTGTGTTGAACCACCCTTACATAGCTAGGATCATGGTGTATAATTCTTTTAACGTGATTTGCAAGTATTATGTTGAAGACTTTTGCATCTATATGCATTAGAGATATTGGTCTGTAATTTTCTTGTAGGATCTTTATCTGGCTTAGGTATTAAGGTAATGTTGGCATCATAGAATGAGTTAAGTAGTATTCCTGCTTCTTCAGTTTTTGGAAGAGCTTGAGCAGGATTGATATTAATTCCTGGAATGACTAGTAGAATTCACCTCTGAAGCCACCTGTAGATTTCTTTAGACTTTTCTTTCTAGGGAGATTTTTGATGACTGATTCAACCTCTTGTGATTGGTTTGTTGAAGTCTTCTATTTCCTCTAGTGTCAGTGTAGATTGAGTGTTTCTAGGAAATTGTCCATTTTGTCTGTTATCGAACTTGTTGGCATACAGATGTTCAAGTATACTCTTATGATCTTTGTGATCAGTAGCAATGCCCCCTTTCATTTCTGTTTGTTTGCATCTTTTTTTTTTGTCAGTCTAGCTAAAAGTTTGTCAGTTTTATTGATCTTCTCAAAGAACCAACTTTTCATTTTGTTGATTCTTTCTGTTGGTTTTTTGTTCTCATTAATTTCTCCTCTGATCTTTATTTCTTTCCTTCTGCTTGCTCAGATTAGTTTGCTGTTCTTTTTCTAGTTCCTCCAGGTATGAAATTAGGTCTTTGATTTTAGCTCTTTCTTCCTTTTTAATGTAGGTGTTCAGGGCTGTAAACTTCCCTCTCAGCACTGACTTTGCTATATAAGTTGTTTTTGTTTGTTTGTTTGTTTGTTTGTTTTTTGCTACATAAGTTTTGATTTGCTGTATTCTCATTTTCATTTGTCTAAAGATATTTCTTGCAATTTCTTCTTTGACCCATTGACTGTTTAAAAGCATGTTGTCTAAACTCGATATATTTGTGAACTTTCCAGTTCTCTGTTATTGATTTCCATCTTCATTCCCTTATGGTCAGAAAAAATGCTTTTTATAATTTCAATCTTTATAAATTTGTTGAGACTTATTTTGTGACTCAACCTGTGGTCTATCCTGGAGAATGATCCATGAGCACTTGAGAAGAGTGTATATCATGCTGTTTTGGGTTGCACTGTTCTTGATGTCTGTTCAGTCTAGTTCATTTATCATTTTCTTATTGTTTCCTTATTGTTCCTCTGTCTAGATGTTCTGTCTAGTAGTGAGAGTGGTGTATTGAAATCTCCAACTCTTATTGTAGAGGTGTCTATTGCTCCCTACAATTTTGCCAGTGTTTGCCTCATGTATTTTGGGCACCTTGGTTAGATGCATAAATATTTATGATTGTTATTTCTTCTTGGTGGATTGCCCCCTTTTTATCA
Organism: Cabassous unicinctus; assembly: GCA_029593785.1. Lineage (NCBI taxonomy): Eukaryota > Metazoa > Chordata > Mammalia > Cingulata > Chlamyphoridae > Cabassous > Cabassous unicinctus. The sequence goes on from JAQZBX010005594.1 coordinate 27,063, forward strand.
ATATATAATGTCTGTCTTTGTCACTTATAACAGTTTTTGCATGTAAAGTCTCTTTTGTCTGATATTAGTATAGCTACCCCAGCTCTTTTTTACATGGAAGTTTTTAAACAAATCAATGTTATTGACACATATTAAGAAAGCATAGAATTTATCCAAAGTGTACAATCAATGGTATTTGGTATAATCACATAGTTGTGCGTTCATCACTTCAATAATTGTTAAAGCATTTTCATTATTTCAATAATAATAAACAAAAAGCAGATAAACAAGAATATTCCTCACCTCTCAATCTCTGTTTCCCCTGCTATACATAGCTGCTATTTCTGGCTATTCTTGCACAATTATTTGTTTGTGAAGCAGTTTTATTGAGATATATTCACATACCATATGATCTATCCAAAGTGTATAATCAATGAATTTTTTTAGCTGTTAAATAGTCCTTTCTTGTAAAATTGTAAAATAGGAAAATAGATTGAAAGAAATACAAATTTTAAATGAGAGTGCAAAGCCAGGTTAGATTTAATATAATCAATTATAAAAAAAAATAGCACAGCAACATTTATAAATGTAAATAATCAAATATAATAGAAATTAATTATAACATAATTCTAATTTTTATATGACAGCTCTATTAGACATAATCTCTAAGAATGAAATTATTGGTTTAGTTATTTAATTTTCATCTATGCCATAATTCTTTCTAGATAATCAAATTCCTATTTGGGAATTCTTCACATCTTATTGGAATGAATTACAGCAGATAACAGTTTGCCAACTCATAATTATATGAGGCAGAAAAATTAAAAATCTTGTTCAACAGTAGTCATGCTAAATCATTATTGATCCAGATAGATTATTTTAATTAAAGAGTATGAATAAGAAAGGGTTAAAGAAAAATAAAGTACCCAAAAATATATCTCTTTTCCAGCCCTCCTCAATTAAAAGTGTTTATTCTGTATGAAAAAAATTACAGAATACTGATCACAGGAACAATTTGTTAATCGCCCTGAGTAATTATTGTTCATATACTATAATGTTGTTATTTTACATGTATCTGTTTTACTCCAGCTCTTTTTTGGTTACTATTTGCATGGAATACCTTTTTCCAACCTTTCACTTTTAACCTGGTTGTGTCCTTATGTCTGAGGTGGGTCTCTTGTAGACAACTTATAGACAGCTCATATTTTTTTATCCATTCTGTCAGTCTATGTCTTTTGATTCTGGAGTTCAATCCATTAACATTCAGTGTTATTACTGTAAAGGCATTATTCATGTCATTCTATTGTCTGTCTTCTTATCCTTTAGTTTGCCCTTCCTAATAATCTTCATTTCTGAACTCTTCTCAATCTCTCGCCTTTGTTTTTTCCTTTCAGGCTGCAGCATCCCCTTTAGTATCTCTTTGTCAGTGAAGACTTTGAACTCACCCTTATTTCTGAAGGATAGCTTTGCCAGATACAGAATTCTTGGTTGGCAGTTTTTCTCTTTCAGTACCTTAAATACATCATACCACTTTCTTCTGTCCTCCATGGTTTCTGGTGAGAAGTTGGCACTTAATCTTATGGAGCTTCCCTTGTATGTGATACTTTGCTTTGCTCTTGCTGCTTTCAGAATCCTCTCTTTATCTCTGATATTTGTCATTCTGAATAGTAGGTGTCTTGGGGTAGGTCTATTTGGATTTATTCTGTTTGGGGTGCATTGTCCTTCTTGGATATTGATGTTTATGTCCTTCATAAGAGTTGGGAAGTTTTCAGTCATTATTTCCTCAAATATTCTTTCAGCCCCTTTTCCATTCTCTTCTTCTGGGACACCAATAATGTGAATGTTTGTGAGTTTCATGTTGTCATTCAATTCCCTGAGGCTTTGTTCCATTTTTCCCCATTCTCTTCTCTTTCTGGTCTCCTTTCTTTTCCAGTTCAGGTGTTCTGTCTTTGAAATCACCAATTCTGTCTTTAAGCAATTCAAATCTGCTCTTATATGCCTCTAATGTATTTTAAATCTCATCCATCGTGTCTTTCATTCCCATAAGGTCTGTTACTTTTCTTTATATGCTTTCAAATTGTTCTTTATGCTCTCCCAGTGTCTTAATATCCTTTTATTTCTTTAGTTATATTTTCTTTAAATTCTTTGAAGTGATTTAGGAGAGTTGTATGATTAATTCATTGTCTTAAATCCTGTATCTCTTCAGGATATTTGGTTTGGTCTTTCAGCTGGGCCATCTCTTCTTGTTTCCTAGTATGGCTTGTAATTTTTTGCTGCTGTCTAGGCATCTGAATATGTTTGTGAATTTACTCTGATCGCTAATTTCTCTCTTTTGTCTATTGTTTGTTTTCCACAGCTCTTCTTTAACATTTTGTTCAACTTAGTCTTTAAAGTTGCCCAGCTTAAGTTTTCAAAATTGGGCCAGGGGCTTACTAGTCTCCCAGGGTTTGGATACTGAGAGCACAGAGAAAAGTTTTTGTCCATGCAATTTCCAGACCGGCCAGCAGATGGTGCTAGTCAGTGCATAGCTCCACAGAGGTGTTTCAATCTCTGCTTTCCTGTGTTCCTGTGTTGAATCTCCAGATCAGAATTCAAAGCAGGCTTTGATGGCCGAATTCACTGAAGAAAAGCACCCCTACCTCCCCTCCCTTTTCCCTTGAAACAGCTGACAGGGAGGAAGATGTCTGCTTCCCTCTCAGTTGGCTGCAGTGAGCCAGGGGTTTTACCCCAGCTTAATATCTTGAGGGTGGGGAAGGGAGCCCTTCCCGGCTGCCATGGGGACTTGGTAACTCACATTTGTCATTTCAGCTTCTTCGTCTCTCTGACCTTCACCCTCCTGAGAGTTTTGTAGCACTGACCTGGTCTGCTGACCCCCACAGCAGGTCCCTTAGACAACTTTTGGCTCTTTGTTGTATATGTGAGAGCATTCAGCCCTACTTGTTAGTCCAGCACCATCTTCCCACAATCCTCCCCGTGGAATATCTTTTTATCTTTTTCCATCCTTTCATTCTTAACCTATTTGTATCCTGGTCTAAGGTTAGTTTCTTACAGACAGCATATAGATGGATCATATTTTTTATCCATTTTGAGTTTTTTGACTGGGGAGTTTAATCCATTCACTTTCAATATTATTATTGTAAAAGCAGTATTTACTTCAACCATTTTATCCTTTGGCTTTTATATGTCAGATCTTATTTTTGTCTCTCTTTTTATCATTTTAGTTACTCTTACTGGTAATCTTCCTTTCTACACTCTCCTCCAAGCTTCTTTCTCCTGTATTTTCCTTTCTACCTGCAGAACTCCCTTTACTATTTCTTGTAGGGCAGCTCTCTTGGTGACGAATTCTGTTTCTGTTTATCTGTGAATATTTTAAACTCTTCCCTCATTTTTGAAGGACAGTTTTCTGGATATAAGATTCTTGACTGGCAGTTTTTCTCTTTCAGTACCTTATTCTCACCTCCATGGTTTCTAGCAAGAAATCAGCACTTAGTCTTATTGAGTGTCTCTGATATGTGATGATTTGCTTTTCTTGTGCTGCTTTCAGGATTCTCTTTATCTTTGGCATTTGACCTTCTGATTAATATGTCTCAGAGTTCTATTGGGCTTTATTTTGTTTGTAGTATGTTGTACCTTTTGGACTTTGATATTTATGTCTTTCATAAGAGTTGGGAAATTTTTGGCTATTTCCTCAAATATTCTTTCTGCCTCTTTTCCCTTCTCTTTTCTCCTTTTGGGACACCCATGATGCATGTTGTGCACTTCATGCTGTCATTCAATTCCCTGAGTCCCTGCTCAATTTTTCCCTTCTTTCCATTCTGTGTTTTGTTTTGTTTTTGTCTGTTTGATTTCAGTTGTCCTGTCTTCCAGCTCACTGATCCTTTCTCCTGTCTGTTCAAATCTGCTGGTGTATGCCTCTAATGTATTTTTATTTTTTATTTATTTATTTTATTTTATTTTTTTAAAGATTTATTTATTTTATTTTATTTATCCCCCCCTTGCTGCTTGTGCTGCTGTGTCCATTCGCTGCGTGTCTTCTCTGTGTCTGCTTACTCCCCCTTGCTGTGAGGTCTTGTTGCATCAGCCCACGGCGCCGCGCGAGCCGGCCTACCCTCACAAGGAGGGGCCGGGAAGCGAACCCGGGGCCTCTCATATGGTAAACGGGTGCTCTATCCATTGCGCCACACCCGCTTCCTACCGTGAGGTTGCTGCATCAGCCCACCACACCACTCAGGCCGGCGTGCCCTCACAAGGAGGCCTCGGGACGCGAACCCAGGCCTCCCATATGGTAAACGGGGGCTCTATCCACTGAGCCACACCCGCTTCCTCTAATGTATTTTTAAATCTCACATATTGTGCCTTTCATTCCCATAAGTATTATTTTTTTTGCATGCTTTCAAATCCTTCTTTTTGCTCACCCATTGTCCCCTTAATATCTTTTATCTCTTCGGCCATATTTTTGTCATCTCTTTGATTTATGAGATCTGTTTGCATAAATCTGGGCCATATCTTCCTGTTTCTTAGTATGGTTAGTCATTTTTTTGTCGATATTTTTGATGAGTTTATTCTGAAGGTTGGTTTCTTTCTCTAGGATATCCTTGTTGATTGGGATTGTGTTAAGGCTATTTTTTTTTTTTGACACTTGGTTCATATTTCCCAGCCAAAACAGGGCCAGGGATCCACACAGGGGCACAGATCATTTCTAAAGGGCCCCTGGGGAGAATCAGAAAAGATGCCCAAAAGCCTTTTTTATAGCTCTCCAGGGCTGCGCTTTCCTGGCCTGCCCAGCAGACAGCACTCTTTGGCGGCCTATTCCCTGCAGGCCTGAGACTCAGGCAGGGTATTTTTAGCCTTCTGCTGGCTCCACCTCTGATGCAGGTCGAAACAATGGCACCGCGGCACCTGTCCAGGACGGGCTATATCAGCAGGACCCAGCAGTCTAAATTTGCTGGCCAATAGCTAGATCAGTACTGGGCTGTGTCCCCTCTGTTCTTGAGGAGAAGGACTTACCTGGCCCTCCCAGTCCACAGCAGTCTACCAGGCAGGGACCAGACCAACCCAAAGCTGCTTGCCTAGAGAGTGGGGGATGGTTGACAAGCGCTGTGGCCAAGTGAGTTGCTTACAGTTCTTCACCACGGTTTCTCAGTCTTTTCGTCCTGCTCCTCCCTGGATGCTGCACAGTACTCCACTGCTCTCCAGAGCCCTGGAACATTGCTTCAGTTTCTGCCTGTCCACTAGCTATTTTTGGAAGAGGGGTGAGCCCTGTATCTCTCTACTCCACTATCTTAGAAGTCCCCTCAGAAAATCTTGAAGTAGATGGACACATCTCCTTTTGGTTCTGGCTTCTGTGCTTCTCCATTTTTCTGTGAAAGTGGATGAATCACCAGACAATTAGGCTAAGAGCAAAAACCCAAATCTGAAAAGTATAATTCCATTTATATTACATTCTTGAAATGACAAAATTGTAGAAATGGAGAGCAGGTTAATGGTTGCCAAGGGTTAAGGAGGCAGTAGGGATAGAAGGGAGGTGGTGTGGCTATTAAAGAGCAATACAGGAAATGTTCTATATCTTGACTGAATTAATGTCCATGTCTTGGTTGTGATATTGTACTGTAGTTTTGCAAGATGTTACCGTTAGAGCAAAATTGGGTAAAGGGTACATGATATTTCTCTATATTATTTCTAACAAATGCATGTACTTTATAATTAAAAAACAGCCAAACAAAACTCAGGCTTGTTCTACAAGGAAAGCCAGACATACAATAAGGGGAACTCAGAAGTGCTGTGAAAACCTGGAAAAAAGAAAAGATTATTGCTGACCTGGTTAGAAGGAAAAATCAAGAAAAAGTTTCATAGAGTGCCTTAAAGAACATCAGGTTTCCATGGAGAGGAAAAAGTACTCCAGACCAAGCTGAGGATGCATAAACACTTTTGTTGTAAAGAATGGTCAAAAATTCAATATACGGTGTCTCAAGGTATGTAGTAGGCAATGAAGAGGTAGTTTGGGGACTAGATCAAGGAGAGTCTTAAGGAATAAGTGCTGAGTTTCCAGCACGAAGCTGAGTTGTAAATGTCATTGATGTTTCTAGCAGAGAGGCACAGTGACTCCACCTGACCCGTAGCTTTAGCTGCTGGGAGAGAGCACAGGCTTACCTCCCTGGCCATTCTGGTAGGTCAGATAAACCTAGCAATGGAGCAGTCAGGGCTCCATTATGTTTAGGTGTCATCAGTGTTTTTTTTGTTTTTTTTTTTTAAAGATTTATTTATTTATTTATTTATTTATCCCCCCCTTGCTGCTTGTGTTTGCTGTGTCCATTTGCTGTGTGTTTTTTCTGGGTCTGCTTATCTCCCCCTTGCTGTAAGGTCTTGCCGCATCAGTCCACGGCGCCGCGCGGGCCAGCCTGCCCTCACAAGGAGGCCCCGGGAAGCGAACCCAGGGCCTCCCATATGATAAACGGGAGCTCTGTCAATTGAGCCACATCCGCTTCCCCATCAGTGCTTTTATAGGCACTGAATTTCATCATCTCTCTGTGTTTCAGTAAGATATGTGGTGGTTGTGTTATATCTGTGTTAGTAAGTCAGGAAAAACAGGAAATTATAGGGCTTTAAAAAAAAAAAAATTATTTATTTACTTTATCCATTTTAACCCCACACCTCCACTGCCATTTTCTGTTTCTGTGTCCATTCGTTGGGCAATTCTCTGTGTCTGTTTCCTGCCCTCTCTTCTCATTCTTCTCCTCCTGTCTTCACCGGGATTCAATCCTGGAGAACTCCAGTGTGGGAGAGAGGCATTCTGCCACCTGTACCTCCTCAGTGCCTGGTTTTTCGGCATGTCTCGTCTTGGCTCTCCCTTGTGTCAGTCTCCTGTTACATCATCATCTTGCTGTGTGGCTCTGCGGGGCCTGGCGCGCCTGTGCGCCCTCTATATTTTTCTTTTTATTTTACCGGGAAGCCCCGGGGATTGAACCCAGGTCCCTCCATATGGGAGACAGGTGCCCAACCATTTAAGCCACATCCACCCCCTGATAGGGCTTTCATTGAAGTAGAAAATGGAACAGAAAAGAGAGGCTGGGAATGGGAGACATTTCAGTGGGCCTAGAGACTCCCTGTTTGGGGTTTCTGGTCCAAGTCACTGGGAAGATGGAGATGCCGTAAGCTGAGCAAGGAAAACAGGAAGATAAGCAGGTGCAAGGACACAGAGGTGATGTCTGGTTTGAGACATGTTAGGTGGGAGGTGGTGCTAGTGACATTCAGGAGATAGCTGGAAATTTGGTTCTTGAGCTCAAGATTTGGCATAGGTAGTTTGGATGAGGTCACTTGAGAGAGAATATATAGTGAGAAGAAGTTCAAAGACGGAACATGGGAGAGTATCAACACTCAGGACAGAGAGGGAATCTGAAGAGAAGAGGCCAGAGGTGCAGGAGAAGAATTCGAGAACACAAAACCCAGAAGCCAAGGATGGGTAAATCTCACAAGGAGATGTTAAGTAGTCAAGCCCAGTGCTACAAAGAGTTCTAGTGGGTCAGGCATGAGGGAAAAGCTTTGAATTTGACACTTAGGTGAACAGGATGTGATGTGAAAACAGAGTGCAGTAAGACATTGGGGCAGGTAAAGTGCAGGCAGACGTCAGGAGTCTCTTATTTTTCAATGTAATTCATAATATTATTGTTAATGTTATTTATCTCTCATTAATTTTCTTGCACCTGGTGAATTGTTCCCCAGCATCACTTTAATCATGATATATCTTTGTAAAGAAACCAAAACTAGCAGCACCACAGAATAACCGAATGACAAGAAAACCTTTTACCAGAGAGTTGGTCATTCTTAGTGTTTAATTTTAATTCAAATCATGCAGTGTAGTTTTTGTTTAAATACAGTTTATTGTCTTTTTATTGTCTTGAATATTGGTAGACAAATATAAATTTACCTTTTAGCTTTGAACTAAGTTATGGAATATGTGTTTGTGTAAATTTCATTAAAATTATATTTTGCGTTTTTCGGTAGTTGATTAAACTCCCTTTCCCGGTTCTGATTTTAGTGGAATGACTGAGTCTAACAGTAAAAGACTTTTGTTTCACAACCTCTGGGAATACCATGCAGTTGCAGAATATGAGATTTGAGAGGCAGAAACTAACCTGGTAGAAATTCAAATCCATCTTATATCTTTTAGATAAAAGCCTTTGAAATCCTTTTAGTGTGAAGTTATCAGCAGGCTTGATTCTCACATAACCTCATTACTAACCCAGGGATTATTCAAAATGCAGGGGGAGCAATGCTGTGCAGCAGAAACTCAGTTTTTATCAACACCACAGTCCAGGGTTAAGCCACATGTGGTCCATGGCAAATTCTGCCTCCGCTGTCCCCCTCTTGGAGATCAAAATATACATTCAAGGCTCTCTAAGTTGTGCACTAAAGAAACCTGTTCAACTTTATTTGAACATTTCCAAAACTTTTTTCACGACAGAACCTTTTTCTACATTAACATTTCATAACCCCTACAGGGCTTTTGTAAGATAACAAGTGGAATGGATAGTTCTGAGGGATTGATGCTTCTGAAATGAGGTCTCTAAGGAAGTGATGAGAGTGCTCTCAGTATATCTTTGTTTTATGGATTAGACTTGGAAAAGTATGTGAAAAAAATTCTTTGCCGGTCTCAACACTGATCTGCATCACCACCCAAGAAAGGCAAGGATTGTCTTCTTAGATAGCAGTATGAGACATATTTTCCTGAAAAGATACTTTCATCAGTTTTTGCCTCTACTTTCAGTGAAATAAGCTCCCCAGTAATAAATTATTAAAAGAGTTTTTGTGGACAGAAAAGTATGAGCAAAAGATAGTTATACCAAGTTCACCAACTGCTACTTGAAAGCTTACTTAAAACAAGATAATCCACTACTTGGAGGACAACTCTAGTTTTCAAAAGGAAAACCATGCAGTGATTTAATTCCATAAATATATAATCATATTTGCTCAGGTTTATGTTTGGGGCAATAAAACTGCTGGCATCTGCCCCTGGTTGTCTGCATGAAGAGGAGTCAGGAGATAAGAACAGTCCTGCTTTTATTGCTTTCTTGAGCATTTGAAATTGGGGTGGAGGTGGGAAAAGTGTACCTATCATGGCCATAAACGTCTGATATACCAAAGTAAACCAGTCCTCTTTGGAAGATGTATTAAATCTCTTGGATGATTGGCCTCCTTTGTCAAAACCTGGCAAAGACTTAAACAACCACCAGAAGAGAGCTCCCACCTCCTCTTCATCAAAAAAAAAAAAAAAATCACTCACTCCAATTTTTAAATATTTTGGGGCTTTGGGAGAATCATTGCCATGTGCAAAATTTTTTAACATTTCTCATGAGTTCGCAGGGTGGCCTTATTTACTCACTTCTAAGGAGCTCCGCAGGATCCGGGAACGGGACTAACTGCCACATCTGGTGCCAAATGACAAACTCCGCTCGGGCAGGAGTGGGGCGCTGGCATTCAGAGCAAGGCAGTGCCCCGTATTCTGCCCACGCCCACCCCCCAATAGCAGAACTATTGGGAAAGCTGCTGACCTTAGCAAGACTCAGTCTGAGGCTATCTGGGGTTCCTGTCAAGTAGGTGATATCTGGAAAGTGTGTTAAAACCCCTGAATTTTTCTAATTCTCAAAATGTGTCAGTGTGGTCTGTATTAACTCACTATCCAGGCCTAAAATTCTTAAGCTTTCTTCTTTGGACATTAATACTCAAGTTAGAAAGCTGTCAAAGTCATGACAGAACCTGGTGGGAGAAATTTTTATTGCCTAATAAATAATATCATAGGAGGTCATAATTCCATATTAGCTACTAAATATCCAAAATGTAT
>JAQZBX010005594.1:36979-56012 GCA_029593785.1 Cabassous unicinctus
TGCTATTTGTAATTTAAAAACTAAACTCCATGGAATTTTTAAAGAAATCTTGAGTTTTCAGACTCATAAAATTTAGAGAAACTTTTAGAAACGTACATTATGGTCTTCATCAGCTGTTGAGTAGAAGAACTGAAATCAGAGTAGGGAAGAAAGATGGTCCGCAATTCTGGAAAACCTTCATTGTTCGTGTAGTCAGCTTCTGTAATGTGTTCTAGGATTCAGCTGGCCTCACTGGCAAGTTCCTTATTGTGGGTAAATTTTTTTTTTTGGAAGGGCTGGGTGTCATTTATTGACAGCAGTTTACACACATTTGTTTTCTTCCCATGGTTGTTTTCTCCAAAGCGCAGGCACAGAGCCCTCTAAAAAACACACATACCAGCCTCTGCTATAGTCTTTCATCTTCTTGAAGATCATCCTTCCCAGTGTAACTTCAAACTTTTTTGCCCCTTCATCTCCTAGATAATTGGATTTTCACATCCTAAATCATCCCTCCCAACTCTTTACCTGTCAAAAGAAAAATCAGTTCTGTGGCAAAATTTGTTAAGAGGAAAAGAGTGAAAGCACTGTGTCTTTGTTCCTCAAAGGCCATCCTCCTTCCATGGTGAAGTAGAGCTCTCAAAGGAGATCTTTGGAACTGGATGGACATAAGTTTGATGCATTGTATATCCGCTTACTGTTAGATCCTTTCAGGGACTGTGGTGTTGACATTCCTATTGTTTCCCTTTTAGGCAGGTGGGGCTAATATTTCCCATCTCAAATAAAAACATTTTCTCTGTTGACAGAGACCAGGTACTGCTATACTCAGCACACGATGGAAGTCACGGGAAACAGCATCTCTGTCACCAAACGCTGTGTACCCCTGGAAGAGTGCTTATCCACTGGCTGCAGAGACTCTGAGCACGAAGGCCACAAGGTCTGGGAAACAGAGCCAGTGGCTGATCCAGCACAGGCAGCCTCCCTCCATGGCAGACATCTGTCATTGTTCATGAGCGAATTCTTAGGCCCCCATGTGGGCTGGCTTTTGACTATCTTTGTACCATTATGAAAAGATGATCCTTGCCTCTTGCTCTAGAGAAATAAAAAAATTATACCAGGGCATAGGACAACTGGTATCAATTGTATAGACACACCAAGCAAGTACTGCGAATTATTGTAGGCCCTTTCTTCCCTTAGAAAAAAAGTATTAAAGCTACCAGCAGAAGACAATCAAGTGGCCAGTTGTGTCCATCATGGCAAAGCACTGCAGGTGTGCCAGCAGCCCACACAGCTGAGGACAGCCAGGGCAGTTCCGCTTTGAGAACTTCCTGTAAAGTGCGGGCTATGTCATTATTGGGATGGTGATTTGGGGAAGATTTCTCTTGGCTCCTGAGTCATTTGAGAAGGGGACAAAAGAACCATCTCCTTGGGAGTTTGCTCCCCTCAGACTTCATCTGGTTTCTGTATACGGAAGCAACCAGTTAAAAATGAACTTCCAGGGCATCCTTGGAGGAGAGAATAAAGAATCAGATAGCCTGACTCGTGGTGAGGCAGGAATGCCGCTGATTGCCCTGCTGGTGGGTCAGGGCTAGCTGTATGTCTGATCTTATAGAGGAGGCCTTGCCCCTTATGTAGAGTCTACCCACTTCTCTCCATCAGGCTGCCTTGCTGGTGGTTGGGGGCGACTTCCATTCTCCATACCCTGGGTTTGTATTACCAGTAGGGGCTTCTTTCCCTTAAGATTAAGAAGTCGAAAATCTAATTATCAGTCGACACTAAGAATTAAAATTTAAGATATAATCTGTTTAGTTGATCCTGGTTTGAGATATGAAAGGTAAAACCAAGAACTTTACCTGACCCCCCGCCCCCCACAGTCACCCCTCCTTTATCCACCAGCAAGCTGGGCTTGGCTTTCAGGCCTGTCTCTGGCTACTTTACTAAGAAGGAAGTTGAGAATCAGAGAAGTTACGTCATGTGCTCAGGTCCCACAGCAGGTGAGTGAGTGACAGAATTCAAACTCACTTCTGATCTCCAATCCTGTCTTCTCAGCATTATGCCTTCTTCCTAGCCAGTGTCAACTGTGACTAGAAACTTAAATCTCTGCAGGATAATGACTGTATAGAATATTGACCATCACAGAGCTTCTCAGACTTTACTGTGCATATCAGTCACCTGGGAATATTGTTAAAGTGCAGATTCTAATTCTCTAGGTCTGGTGAGGGGCACAAGATTCTGCATTTCGAACCTAACGAAGCTGAAGCTGCTGGTCTATAGACCACATATTGAGTAGCCCTGGCTTAAAATAATTTGTCAATAACCTTTGGGTTGATTTTTTTTTCTTATGATCCAGGAATAAAACAGTTTAAAGCAGGAGTAACTGCATAAATGAAAACCCTTCAAACTTTCACTTGGTCATGAGAATGGAGAGAATTATGCACACAGTTCTAAGGAAAGTAAATATTCAAGTTTAAATTATCCAGGTCGTTCCGCTTTCCCTCTGAAAACCTGGCAAATGAAAGTTTACTCTCTCAAAATCTTCCTCAAATTAGTCAGAAAGAGCCTCTTTGAGAAAGGTAGGGCAAGTATTGTAATCCTCATTCCATAGATGGAGTAGCTGAGGCCTAGAAAAGTTGTGAAACTGTGAAAAGCACATGGTGGTGCTATCAAAAACAGAACCCAGATCCCTTGAGATTCAGTCCAGGGAGTTTTCATTTTGACCATGTTGCTTCCAGATGAAGTATCATCCCACTCCTCTAAATGCAAGGTTGGCATCTCCTTTGTAGAACAGGTAATTTTCATTTGAGTCTTGCCATAAGGAAGACCATTCCTTTAACAGGCCTGACTTCTCATTACCCTTCTTTTTCTCTTCCTTTCTTCCAGGTCTGCACATCCTGTTGTGAAGGAAATATCTGTAACTTGCCCCTCCCCCGAAACGAAACAGATGCCACATTTGCCACAACGTCGCCTATAAATCAGACAAACGGGAAGCCACACTGCATGACAGTGATCATGTCCTGCTTGTGGGTGTGGTTGGGACTCACCTTATAGCATCTCGAGGGCATCGTGTACAGTAGCAATCCATGGGCATCACAGTGGTCCACAGTCATGCATGAGTCACTGGCCTGACAGTGGTCACAAGTGTGAGACCACAGCACTCACGGATATCGCCACGGCCAGGCACCATCACATCCCATTAGGAACAAGCATTGCTTCAGCGTGGTCATTTCAAGTCTAACTGAGACTCCGGTAAAGCCAGCCTGCCTCCATTACGGACCCTGAGTTGTATACCCCAAACCTTTGTTTATGTTCCAAGAAACAGTTATGCATTTAAGATCTGGGGTTCTTAATTTGGGATACATTCATGAGTTTCAGGAGGTACAGGGACCCCTCTGAGATGTTAGGCGATATATGGCCATGCTTAGGTGTGTGTTTTACAGGAGGAAGGTAAAAACAAAACAAAACACTGGTCTAAATATAATCGTAAATTCATATATGGCTTTAGAATGTTAAAACGTCTATTCCAAAAATGGATGGACTGTTTCCTTGGAGATTCTGACTGAGTCTCTGGGAAAGTATTAAGCAATTTGTCCAATTAATTTTCCCCAACATTCTTCTCCCAATGGTGGTGGTCATATTTCCTCTGCTCTGTGAGGGATATAAAAAGGCAATCATAGAAGTGTGATGTGTATGTGGGGTGGCAGAAGATTTTTCTCCCACCATAATGGAATCACCATCCCAACAAAGGGGCTATGTTTATCCTTTCATATCATGGCATCTAATGAGGCTTCCTGAGAGGCTAGATTCCACCTGGAACAATGGGGCCAGCCCTGGTCCAAAGAGTTCCAAAGCAGGATGCAGTATTTTTTTTCTGGAGTGAAAGGAAGGAGATGGGTGGAGAATGATGCTAGTTTGTTCTGATGGCTCAGTCAGTGGCTCAGCTAGTTTCTTCCCCCATCTGAAGGTCATACTGCCTAAGAGCCCTTCCTAGTCTACTTCCAAATCCCCAGTGACTTTAGGGAGAAGGTTTTGCATTGAATTCTCTCCCAGCTGATACGAAAAGAAGCCATGCTAGGGTGAGAAGCAGGTGGACCAGCAGGGTGATGGTGAGATTAATAAGGCGATCCAGCTGACTCTGCAGTGGGAAATTTTTGTTTCTTTTAGATGATTGCTTTTGAGGTAGATGATGAATTTCCACCATCTTTCTTATATTTTTGGCACCCCGAGTTACTTTTTCTCCTTCCTTGTAAATCATTTACACAATATTTATTTTTGTATGGCATAACTAGAAACTAAAATATATTGTTAAAAAATCCTTTATTCTGAACAAAATGATCAAATTAGAATACTTATTTTTCAACAGTGGTAGAGCTTGTAATGTATGTTTGTTGAAAGTTATCTATAATACTTGCACCAGTGTTGGGAAAACTTAACTTATATTGTGAGAGAAAGAGTAATGTGTTTGCCTCAAGATTTTGCTCATGGCTTCCTCAGTGGTGCTGTCCCAGGAATATTGGGGTGGTGACTGACACTGGTATGAGTTTCTGTGCAGGGTTATGGGGTGTGTCTGCTTGAAACTCGGTGGAGCTGTTGCTGATACAGAGGACAGTGTTGTCAGGGTATATCTGCTCTGCACAGGAAAATATATCTGGTTCATAAAATGAAACCCCTCAGGGACCAAATATGAACTGACAGTGGTAACGCTGATACAAAATAATCAAAACTATATCAAATGGCCTTAATTCAGAGTTTGGTAGACTTATCAATATGTCACTCAAAATTGTGGGGTAGGGGAGAACTGAGGGAGAGAAAGCAAGACATTTATTTAGCACCTCCTGTGTGCCAGGAACTATGCTAAGCACTTTAAGTTAGGTCATATAATCCCCACGAGAACCTTATAAGGAACATTACTAGTATTTACACTTTACTGATGAAGGTACTGAGACTCAAAGACACTCAAAACACAAAGCCTTTTCCTTCATATATAGATTATTATGGGAGAGGCGGGATTGAAGAGGAAGGGGAGGTGAAATTACCACCTCTAGGAAAACTTTCAGGCCTGACCTGATGGGAATTTGTCCATCTTATTTGTAGATTTTATTTAGTCCACATTTGCATGTTTCCCAAGATAATATTTTTTCTTTTTGGGGGAAGGGGTATGGCTTCTTCATTCATCCCTCTAAGGAGGACACAAGTTGATCCTGCATCTAAAGATGCTATTAGATGTAATGAAATTAATGTTGCACCTGTCTACAAGTACCATTTTTGTGCATGGTCACCCTCCATTGACACTTTCCAAGTACTGCATGCTATTTGAATAAGAGACAACATCCAAATGCTGGTTCTTAATGAGAAAGGGACCACACCAAAGCCTTTCTGACCAGTGTGCAGGGAGCAGGTCCGCAACGGTGCAGATTCTTCCACCACAAGGCGGGTACTGCTGATTCTGCACAGATGTTCCTGCATGCATCCAGTGGGCCTGGGCATCAGAACGGCTGTGTTCAATTCCTAAATAAAGTGATCTCTGGCTTCAAAGAGACAAGGAAGGGCTATTCATGTGGAAGGCCCAGGACTTGCAGTCATCTGACCTGTCCATCACATTAAACCTCCAATTAAATCCACCATTGGTGGCGCCTTGAAGTGCAAAGAGCGGCGATGTGTATATTAACCTCTGTGCCACATATTTATTTTTAGACTCCCCACAGCATTTTCATGTCAAGATGGGATTAATACCTAAATATTGTAAATATTGTACATTTTGTAAATCAGTGAATAATTAAAGGTTTTAAGACTCCTCCCTGCCAATGCCCATGTCAATCAATGATCAATGCACCTGGGTTATGTAAAGCAATGATCTTAGCGCTGCAGGGAACTTCCCTCCAGGAGCTCACTAGTTATACAGACAAGAAGTACGTGCGTGAAAAGATGCATGACAATTCACCCATGCCAGATGAGTCATACAGATAGTAAGTGCTGCAGAAAACCAGAGGGAGAGATTAATAGGTTTTTCAATCAGGCCTGCATTTTCCCTAGGACATTTCTTTCTTAAATCAGGATATGTTAAAAGAGTATAGACATCCATATACACACATTTCCTTAATCCAAGCCACCTCATCAACCCTTTGTTTTTAAATCTTATCCTATTCTTGAGATGGATTATGCTAACAATGATACAATAGAAGAACTTTTCCCTTGATAGTTTCTTCTGCAGCAGGAAATAGATACTGGAATAGTATCAATATCATTTGCATTTATATGAGTATTATATTTTAGTAAAATGATAGTGAAAGTTATCTTGAAAAATGTATGCTTCTTTGTGATTCCTGGTTAGTCTTAACACTGTATTTTGAAATTTCCAGGGAAATACATCTTTCCCCAAAGTTAGACGCTCTCCATTAGACTCTAAGTCAGTGACATGGTTGGTACTTCTTAAAACGTGATACGTACACGAAGCTAGCTCTTACTGCTAACCTCCATGAACAGCTCTGCATGTATAACATACATGGCACTACAGGTACACAGCTTTTAGAAAATCTGATTTTGAAAACAGTCTTACATATTTACCAATTTAGGGGTTCGAAAAGGATCCCTCACTTTATAAAGGCATTTCATACTTCTTTCCCAACACATTTATAAGATTTTATTTGCAAACATTTAGGGCATGCCAGGAAAGTTAAGCTTCGGATACACAATTTCTTTCAACTGAAATTCTTAAAGAGGTTTCACAAATTTTTTAATAAATTGCCTTTAATGCCCCAGCTAAGAGCAAAATGTGTGAAAACTCTGAGCATCTATTATTAATCCTCTTTATAATTGGGAGAACTTGACCCCAGAGATTTAGCCATTTTTCTAAGATTGTCCAGCAACTCGGGTAGGACTAAGGCACAAATATGAAGCATATAATATGAAGCATCCACTAGAAGGTACTAGAATCAAAATGTCTGACTTATAATTTGCTGTATAAAACCAATGCAGATTTCCAAAATGTTTTGCTATTACTTTTGTCAAACTTTAATGCCAGTGCATTTGCTGGAATTAGATGGGGGGGAAGAAATATGTAGCCATTTTTAAAGCTGAGTAGAGACCTAAAACCCAGAAGTTGATAAATAATTTCAGAGGAAGCCTCTACTCAGTTCTCCTAATGACAACCTCTGGTTTTTGTATGTGGTTTTACTTTCAAAACAGTTTCATGCACACTGCTTCAGCTGAGCCACATGACCCCACTTGCAGCTTTCCAAGCCAAAGTTTTAGAGTAGTTAAGGGAGGTCCCAAGCTAGTTAAAGCTACATGGTTGTTGATTCTTGATCCATGGCTGTACCACACACTTTTGGCACAAGGATGGCAGGCATCATGGCTCCATCTCTCTCTTGCATTTTAATTAAAAAGCCATTTATGGACTTTGGGGAAGATGGGAGTAGGGAGTTACAGGACTCACTCCTCCTCCAAAACCCGCTAGTTGACAAGCAGAAACTGAAACAATTGTTCTGGGGCTCTAGAGGCCAGAGAGCACTGTATGGTGTCCAGAGAGGAGAGGGATGGGGAAACTAAGAAACTAGTGAAAACAACTGAGTAACTTGCTCCACAGCAGGGGTCAGCACCCAACCCTCACCCTCAAGGAGCGTTGCCTCTTTCCAAAGAGTGCCATAGACTGGGCAGGCCAGGAAAGTGCAGCTTCAGGCAACCGACAAAAAGGCTTTTGAGCATCTTTCTTGACCGTCTCCCCAAGGCCCTTTAGAACTGGTCTGCACCCCCTTCATAGATTCCTGGCACAGTTTTGGCTGGGAAAGAGCAACTTGGGAAAGTCCTCTCTGGAATTACCCTACTTCCAGAATTTGTTCTCCAATTTGACACACACATACAAACTATAGACGCAAAACAATAACAAAACCCAAACAGCTCAAGATTCCTAGAAAATGAACAGAGAAAAGAAGCTTTCTGCTGGGGGTGAAACAATTGTACAAGCAGAGCAATCTTTAAAATTGTACCACATATCCAGGGCAAGAATCAGATGTAGAAGAGTTGAATAAGGCTAATCAGTTAAACATAGGTAATTCTAAAGGCCTGGAATAAGTTGAACCAAGTGTCAAAGAAGAATCATAATACAAAGGCAATCAACAATAAAACACGAGGCGAGAGAGAGAAACTGGCCATCAGAATAAACTATCAAAATAATCAGATGCCTAGACATCAGCAAAAAATTACAGGCAATATTAAGAAAAAGAAAGATATGGCCCAGTTAAAGGAAATTAAAAAGTCAAAGGAGACACAGAATTTGGAACAACTAATCAAAGGTATTCCAAAAAATCTGAAAAATCAATGAAATGAAGGAATATATGGCAGAAGAGATAAATAATATTAAGAAGACACTGGTGAGCATAAAGAATTTGAAAGCATACAAAGAAAAATAATAGAACTTATGGGAATGAAAGGGACAATAGAGGAGATTAAAAATACACTAGAGGCATACAAAAGCAGATTTGAGCAGGCAGAAGAAAGGATCAGCAAACTAGAAGACAGGACATCTGAAGTTGAACAGACAGAAGAACAGACAGGAAAAAGAATGGAAAAAATCAAGCAGGGTCTCAGGGAATTGAATGACAGCACAAAGCACACAAGCATACATGCCATGGGTGTCCCAGAAGGGGAAGAGAAGGTAAAAGGGGCAGAAAGAATATTTGAGGAAATAATGGTCAAAAATTTCCCAACTCCTCTGAAAGACATAAATATGCATGTCCAAGAAGAGCAATGTACCCCAAACAGAATAAATCCTAAAGGACTTATTACAAGACAGATACTAATCAGAATGTCAAATGCCAAAAAAATAGAGAATCCTGAATGCAGCAAGAGAAAAGCAAGTCTTCACATTCAAGGGAACTGCAATAAGATTAAGTGCTTATTTCTTGTCAGAAACCATAGTTGCAAGAAGGTAGTGATAGGATATATTTAAGATATTGAAAGAGAAAATCTTCCAGCAAAAAAATTATTTATCCAGCAAAACTGTCCTTCAAAAATGAGGGCAAGTTCAAGATATTCACAGATAAACAGAAACAGAGAGCTCATTAACAAGACACCTGTCCTACAAGAAATAATAAAGGGAGTTCTGCAGGCTGAAAGGAAAAGACAGGAAAAAGAGGTTTGGAGGAGATTATAGAAATGAAGATTATCAGTAAGGGTAACTAAAATGGTAAAAAGAGAGACAAAAATAAGATATGACATATGAAAGCCAGGGAATAAAATTATTGAAGTAAGTACTGCCTTTACAGTAATAACATTGAATATTAATGGATTAAACTCACCAATCAAAATATATAGACTGACAGAAAGGATAAGAAAGTATGATTCATCTTTATGCTGTGTACAAGAGGCTCACCTTAGACACAAGGACACAAATAAGTTGAAAGGGAAAGATTGGAAACATATTCCATGCAAACAGTAACCAAAAAGAACTAGGGTAGCTATACTAATATTGGACAAAATAGACTTTAAATGCAAAATTATTATGAAAGACAAAGAAGGACACTATATATTAATAAAAGGGGAAATCTACCAAGAAGAAATAATCATAAATATTTATGCACCTAACCAGTGTGCCCCAAAATTCATGAGGCAAATTCTGGCAAAACTGAAGGGAGAAATAGACATCTCTACAATAATAGAGACATCAATACACCACTCTCAGCATTGGCTAGAACATCTGGACAGAGGATCAATAAAGAAACAGATAACCTGAATAATATGATAAATGAACTAGACCTAACAGACATACAGAAATATTACAACCCAAAACAGCAGGTTATACATTTTCTCAAGAGCTCATGGATCATTATCCAGGAGAGACCACAGGTTGGGTCACAAAACAAATCTCCATAAACTTAAAAAGGTTAAAATTACACAAAGCACTTTCACTGACCATAAGGGAATGAAGCTGGAAATCAATAACAGGCAGAGAACTGGAAAATTCACAAATGTATGGAAGTTCAAAAACATACTCAAACAATCAATGATTCAAAGAAGAAATTGCAAGAAAAATTAGTAGATATTTCAAGACAAATGAAAACGGTAAAACATTATATCAAAACTTACAGGATATAGGAAAGGCAGTGCTAAGAGGGAAATTTATAGCCCTAAATTCCTTCATTAAAAAAGAAGAAAGATCTAAAATTAAAGACCTAACTGCACACTTGCAGGAACTAGAAAAAGAACAACAAACTAATCCCAATGCAAGCAGAAGGAAAGAAATAAAGATTAGGGCAGAAATACATGAAACTGATAATTAAAACAACAACAACAACAAAAGAACAATAGAATCAACAAAACCTGAAGTTGGATGTTGGATCCCAGAGACTTACAGGAAGATGGAGGATTAGAGAGGCAAAGAGATCACTTCTTTCCCAGAAAAAATAGCTAGAGGACAGGTGGAGACTGGGGGACTGCTCTGGGTCTCAGGACACCAGGGGAAGTGAGACACCACCCAGAAGAGAGAGGGGCGAAGGAAAGGTGGCTCAGCTGGCTGGAAAAATCCCATGAGTAAAATGGCAACAGCCGCAGCTGGTGCCCATATCCCCACCTTCAAGCAAACAGCAGTCACTTGATTGCATGAGCTGTAGACTGCAGTGGCTGTGGACTGAGGGGATTGCAGGGGTCCTCTACTCCAAGAAAGGGGAGAGGAGGGACACAGCTTACAGCAAATTCAGATTTTGGCCAGTGAACTTGGTCTGCTGCATTGCAGGGGCTGCTCACTTCCAGGCTGGGTGGGGCCATGACAATGCACTGAGAGCCTACAGGGAGCTCAAGATAATTTGCCTTTTCAATCACCCTCCCTATTGCCCTGGGTTGATTGCTGAGGAGGCAGAAGGAGGGAAGGTGCAGCCAACCAAGGAAAAATAGCTTCTGAGAAAGTTTGTTTGTGAGGCTTGACCAGCCCTGAGGACATTGCTTCTGCACCATTCACCCCAGAGTTATACTAAATGCACCCCCCCCCGCCCCCCAGCACCTGAGCTCTTCCAAAGAGTGCCATCTGCTGGCAGACCAGAAAAGTGCATGAAAGGGGGAAAATAATAATAAATAAAAGAGGCAATCATGCGTCTTTACTGCCCCCCTCTCCAAGGTCCTTGGAAACTGGCCTGCTCCCCGTTACTGGATCCTCAACCCTGGTTTAAGCAGTTAAACAGGGGCAATCCTAAATATCTAGAACAAGTTAAACCAAGAGTCAAAGAACAGTGCTGGCACACAGCTACTTAACAGTAACTCCCTAGGCAAGAGAGAGAAACTGAACATCAGAGTAATCTCAGCATCATAATCAGATGCCTAGACATCAGCAAAAAATTACAAGCCATACTAAGAAAAAGGAAGATATGACTGAGGCAAAGGAAAAAATCAAAGCCCCAGATGAGACACAGAATTTGAAACAGCTAATCAATGGGGTTCATACAAATCTCCTAAATCAAATCATGGAGTTGAAGGACAACATGGCTAAAGAAATAAAAGACATTCAGATGACATTGGATAAGCACACAAAAAAATTTGAAACCATGGATAGAAAAATTACAGCTTATGGGAATGAGAGATACAATAAGTGAGATTAAATGTACAATAGAGGCACACAACAGATTTGAGATCATGGAAGAAAGAATCAGTGATGTAGAGGACAGAACAGCTGAAATTGAAAAGAGAACAGAGAGAAAAAAGAATGGAAAAAATTGAGCAGGGGCTCAGGTAGTTGAATGATAACACAAAGCACACAAATATACATATTATGGGAGTTCCAGAAGGAGAAGAGAAGGAAAAGGAGCAGAAAGAATGTTTGAGGAAATAATGGCTGAAAATTTCCCAAGTCTCATGAAAGACATGAATATGTGTGTCCAGGAAGCACAGCGTACTCCGCTTAGAATAAATCCAAATAGACCTATCCCAGGACACATAATATTCAGAATAAAAAATGCCAAAAATAAAGAGAAAATTCTGAAAACAGCAAAGGAGAAGTGAAACATGACATACAAGGGACCTCCAATAAGACTTAGTGTGGATTTCTTTTTAGAAACCATGGAGGTGAGAAGGCAGTGGAATGATATAATTAAGGTACTGAATGAGAAAAACTGCCAGCCAACAATTCTTTATCTGGCAAAACTGTCCTTAAAATATGACTGTAAGTTTAAAATATTCACAGATAAGCAGAAACTAAGAGAGTTCATAAACAAGACTCCAGCTCTGAAGGAAACACTAAAGGGAGCCAGAAAAGAAAAGAGAAGAAAGAGAGGCTTGGAGGAGAGTGTAGAAGTGAAGACTATCAGAAAGGATAACCAAAAGGGTAACAAGATGGGCAAAAATAAGATATGACATATGAAAAAAAGGATAAAATGGTTGAAGTAATGCCTTTACAGTAATAACATCAAATGTTAGGATTAAACTCCCCAATCAAAAGACATAAGCTGACATAATGGATAAGAAAACATGAGCCATCCATATGCTGTCTTCAGGAGACTCACCTTAGACCCAAGGATGCAAATAGACTGAAAGTGAAAGGTTGGAAAAAGATATTTCATGCAAATTGTAACCAAAAGAGAGCAGGGATAGCTATACTGGTGTCAGACAAAACAGACTTTAAATGCAAAAAAGTGATGAGCTGCAGAAGGTCATTATGTACTAATAAAAGGGACAATCCATCATTCAGAAATGGTTTTCTATGGCATTTGTGGTACAGCCAGTGTGAGAAACTGGCCTCCAAAAGCTTCGGCTTGGAGTTCAGACCTCTGCTGATGCCCTCATTGGGGAGGTGACAGTGATCACTTGGTCAACACGAGAAAAGTATGTCTGGAAAGCAACTCTGGTAGACAAAATGAGCATAATGTCACCAGAATGTGGCCATGATCCAAAAAGAAGGGCTAAAAATAAACCAGACTCTCAATGAGTCCATTCATTTATTTTTTAGAAGAATTCAGAATTGACGTCCTGTCTGAGCCCTGTTCCATCTACAAAGAGCAAGGCTGTTGGACCATATGGAGTCTGCACGCAGCATCTGAGCACACCCTGCCTGTGTTCTCAGTGGTGTCTCTGCGATGGCCGCTGGTCCAACTTCATGGCCGTCCACTGGCTTGGCTGTGCCTCCATCCCAGCACCACCCAGCAGTAAAACAGGACTGAGTGAGCAACCTGGGACCAGCACCTCACACATGGCATGTCAAGAGGAATTGTCTGTGGAGAGGGGTCGGGCTTGAGGTGCTTTGCAGTGAAGTCTTGTGGGTGGAAAGATGCTGTGTAGACCTCAAGGGGAGCTCGCTCCTGTGTGAGAGGAAATGTTTTGGGTCCTGACTCAGTCTGGCTTGGCTCTGGCACATGCCCCTTCCTTTAAAGTCTTTCTAAACACTTAAAGGGTTGGGTCTGTCCCTGATTTTAATATCGTATTTAATTAATTAGTGACCCTGTGTAGGCTTTGCCACTGACCTAAACACCAGGTGTGTGGGAAAGAATCACCCCTCCTTGATAGAAGGCAGCCCAGAACTTCATGAAAGGTATGATCCGGAAATCCCATGAATTCTCATTCTTCAAAGTCAGATAATCTAAAAACAAAAAACAAAACAGAAAAACCCCACAAACCTGAAAGTCCTATTTGGAGTATTAAAAGTCTGGAAGAAAAACATGAGCTGAGTGTCTAGTGTCTAGGGCAGGCTAGAGTTGAAGATGTTGAGAACAGTCAATAGGATGATTTAGTCAAATTAACCAGCCCATAGGCACTTCATTTTATAGAAACAGAACAGGGAGGGCCTGGCTGGGTCCTGGTTTCCAGAACTCTAGGCTATCAAGCAGCCTACAAGGAATCTTATGAGCACTGGGGTCACCAGGTTCCCCGTTCAGTGGTCCTATCCACTGAACAAATAGGATGGATAAACTGCCCCCAATTCTCAGAAGACGGGAGTTACACCCCATGAGCATTTGACTCAGCCTGGGCAATGCTTCTTTGGAGACTGAGCCTGGATACTTTCGCTTCAACATCTTTCAGCCTGGCACTGGGGCACGTTATTCCTGGTACGTAACACAAAGGGAATAGAAACGATGAAAGGCTTAAAGGTGCAGGTTGCACGAAAGATTGTAGATCACGGTGGATAGTTTTGGGTGCAGTGGGCAGAGCATCAGCAAGAGAAGATGGCATGGCTGGTCTTGCACTTCCCTGCCACTCTGTTGGGGATCAGTCACCAAGGGCTCTGTCGGGAGAGGAAGAATGGGTGATAGAGTTCCTGTAAACCAACTGGGCCAAGATTATTGAGATTAATTTAAATTTCACAAAAAGAAAGGGCAAGAACCTGTTCAAACTCAAACATATGCAGGAATGACTCCAAGGTGGAGTCTTGGGAAGCAAATGCCCTCTCTTCAGCCTGCCGCCCCTCTCCTCAGCTGCCGCCCCTCAATTTCAGCATCTTAGTCTGATGCTAAGAAGTTTGATATCCTGAGACCAAACCCTAGTACACCCCGTCTCCCAGAGCCCCACAGCCAGTGGCTCTCGATTCAGCTACACATTAGAACCACCTGGGGGCTTCCTAAAAATGGTAATGGCCAGGCCCTATGTCCAGCAATTCTAATCTGGTGGACGTGGGTGCTTTAAAAACATCAGGCAGTTTTTAAAGCTCCCCCACCCTAAGGGATTCTAATGGGTAGCCACAGACCTAAAGGTGCTAAAAAATTGTCAGGATGAACAACAATAATTGCAGCAGCAGCCTGGGAGAAAACCAGTCTAGGAAAACAGACTGCAGCCTGGTCCACTGGCACCAAACTTTCATGTTATATTCATCTGCAGTTATCACCTCCTTCTCCCAAGACTGATCCCTTATCTTTCCAAGAATTCAAAGTCTATGACCCTTTGATGCCTGCCCCCTCCCTGCAAGCTAACTCTTATTCACTAGCCTAACACATGCTCATTTTTCATGCCTCAGATTAAATGTCATTTTCCCTGGGGAGTCTTCTCTCACCTCTAAATTGCTTTAGATCTCTGTATTTCTTCCTCATGACCTATCACTCGCTTATACTTAATCAGTTATTATTATGACTCCCCCACTATCCCATAAACTCCACGAAGATCAGTATTATCTCCTTTTTATTCTTTGCTTTATCTTAAGTAGCTGGTACACAGAAGGCACACAATAGACATTTATTAATTCACCAGACCAAACTGATATAACAGGCCCTTGCCTATAGAGTATTTTCTTTGGATTCAGGGACCCCACAAAAACACTGATGCATAAGAGATGGATGGTTATCTTCCACCGGCTGATCCTGTCCTGTGATGGTATGAAACTAGCCCAAACGGTAGAAGCCATTCACCCAAACTGGCTTCACCAGCACCAGGCTGAGGGATTAGAGATGCCTTTTCCCTTCTAGAACAAGGACCTTGGCCAAGAGATCCTGCCTAGCCAGAATGCAGCCTGAAGAGCCTACCACACTCCTCAGCTCCCACCAACTCTGTGCTTTAACAAGGCCTGGAACCTGGAGATTGTAGCACTCAGAGCTGGAGAACTTTGCAAAGTACTTAGTGAACACTTTCTTCCCACTCTCTTCAGACCTAAACCTTCCCTTTCCTCCACAGATGCTTCTCCACCTACTACCTCACACAGAACATAGAAATAAGCAATAGATACCACCACTCACTGGCCCCACACCATGCACCTGCTTCCATCAGCATTGTCACCCTGTGTCGTGCTGGGGACACAGACATGGTTGATGCCTCCTCCCGAGCGAGTGCAGGATCCCGCTTCCTCTACCCTCCCTGGGGACCTCACCACGATGTGGATCCCCACAGCCATCCCACATCTTCAGCTTCTTCCACTTCACTGTATCTACCGGCCCACCCACACCCAAACATAAAAACAAAACAAAGCAGAATTTACCTAAACCCTACTTCCCTCCTACCCCTGCCCCCACCCAGCCAAACTTCTTGCTCATTGTCCTCATTTCCTTACTCACCCCTTATCCCACTCCAGCCTGGTTTCCCACCCCACACAAGCTGCTCAGCCCAGTGGTCACTTTCCAGTCCTCTTCTTACCTGACTTCTCAGCATCATTCACCACTTTAGCCACTGTCTTATTGTTGATGCTCTTATCTTGGCTTCCTTGAACCACCCCTGTGGCAGTTTGAGATTTTATGAATTCCAAAAAGAGAAAGATTAGGTTTGTAAACTGATCTATGCCTCTGGGTCTGATACCCTTTGATTGCATTAAATTCAATTGAAGGGCCTTTGATTAAATTACTTGATAAGATTGTTTTAAGGCTTCTGATTGGACCACGTCAGTGATGCGTGACTCAGGTTGAGTCCCTGCCCCTGTGCTGGCTCTATTATAAACTGCTCAATCAGACAGACACAGGAAGAGGAAAACACAGTGTTTGACCCTGCCATGTGAGGAAGAAGATCGCTTAAGCACAAAGCCCCAAGAGGCTGGACCCACACAGCAGCTCAGGAAGAAAGGGTGAGCCCGGAGGGGAAGGCTGAAACCTTTGAAGAGATCGGCAGCCATCTTGTTTTACCACATGGCAACAGGCCAGGATCAACAGTAGCTGACTTTGGTGAGAAAGCACCTCTTATGGTGTCATGATTTGGACTTTTCACAGCCTTGGAACAGTAAGCTTTTACCTCAGATAAATCCCCTTTATAAAGCCAACATATTTCTAGTATTTTGCATTGGTAGCTCTTTGGCAAACTAAAACACACCCTTTCCCAGAAGTTTTCCTACTACTCTTATTTTCCAAGTTTTTTTTTTTTTTTTAATGGATTAGCCTTTGCTACACAAATTTAAATGTCATAGTCCTTAAGATTTGGTGCTAAGCATCCTTATGGCTCTATAATCTCTCCTAGGTGATTTCCCCATGCCCATTATTTCAGTTTCCAGCCATTTGCCAGTGACTGCCAAATGTGTGTCTCCCCCACATACTCTTCTGCCTTCTAGAACATTCTGTCCAACTTATCTACTCAACATTTCATTTGTAGGCCCCACAAGCCCCTCAAACTCAAGAGCAAGCAAAACCAATTGAGTCATCTACTTTACCTTCCCTCAGTGTCCCCATCTCAGGGAAAAGCATCTATCCACTTGTGCAGACCAGAAAACTAGGCTTATCCTTGATGCTTCCTTCTACATGACATCCCAAACCTAATCAATTGCCAAAGCCTAATGAATTTCTCTCTTTCACATCTGCCCACTTCCCTCCACATACACTACCACCCCTCTTTCCCACACTTCTACCAAAGCCTCCTAGGTTTCTCCCATCCTTTTCTGTCCCACTTCATTTTGCACAGCCAGAGGTAGTTTTAAAATGATAAATCTGATTATGTTATCCCTGCTTACCGCCCTTCAAAGGTTTCACTTTGTTTATAAGTAAAGGACAGTGTTCTCTCTGTGGTTTGGAAGGTGCCCTTGGGCTAGTCACTGTTTTCCTCCCGGTCTTCAGGCCTGTCACACTCCTCACTCTTTGTACACCAGCCACTCTGCTCTTCTCATGCTTTGAACACTCTGCTGCTTCCAGCCTCAGTTCTTTGCCCAGTGCTCCTTCCTCTGCCCATGTACTCTCCACCACCCTTTTCATCCTTCATCTCTCACCTCAAATATCACTTCCCCAAAGATGTCTTCTTTGACACCCCCAGATTAATTAAGTCTCCTTGCTGCCCACTCTCATGGCACCCTGAACTTTCCTTCTGTGGCACTTCTCAGTTTGCCGTCATGTATGTTGTGTGTGTGTGAGACTATGATCAGTGTCCATCTATATCCCCTTCTTACTCTAAAGCTCCAGGGGGCAGAGCACATTGTCTATTCTGCTCACCACTTTGATACCCCACCCAGGTCTATCTTGAAGGTTGAAGGACTTATTCCCCATCTGCTGGGACCACTGCCACCTACAGCCCTTAGAGACCTGTCCTCCTAAGGAATGGAGAGTTGCCTCACCCAAGATCATGCTCCTTCCCCAGGGCAGCCTGTAGTCAGTCACTGAACAAAGTGGGAATATAAAGACCTGGACTCCCACCCCAAGTTGGGATACCTTTGAAGGCATATCCCAACTTCAGAGCTGCAAATAGGGGTGGCTGTGGTCTTTGTTAAGACTTCATCACAGCCCAACTTCTCCCTCTGCCCAATTCCACATCCATATCCCTTTGACAGGTATTGCTCCTGGGGCACTCCCTAATAAATATGCACACTAACTACATCTCAGAGCCTATTTCCCAAGGACCTTAACTTACAACACTACTATATTTGCATCACTGAACACAGGGCTGGAACACAGTAGGTGCTCAACAAGCATTTGTTGAGTAAATAAATGAAATGATGAAGAAAGATCAAGGGACGAACTCAAAACAGCATAGCCAGTTAGTGACAGAATAAGAATTAAATCAGTCCTGGCCTACTTCTGGCACATTTCACATATTAAATTTGCAACACAAAAAATTTTATAATGTTAAATGCTGCAAAACTAGCATCTCTTGCTGGTCGCAGCATAAATTTTTAATACTTTTTGCAATGCAGTTTGGCAGTATGTGTCCAGGGTCATGAAAGTGAACAAATCCTGACCCAATACTCCTGCTTCTGGAAATGGCTTGAGATATAACACTGCTCTGAACAAATTTGTTTCTTGCAGCATTATTTGCAATTCAAAAAAAATTTAGGACCACCTCAATATGCAAGAGTAGGAGGACAGTTAAGTCAATAATGGTGCATCCACTTGATACAGTATCATCAAAACTGATTGCTCTAAAGAGGCTTTCAATGTCAAATGCAGTAGCAGCACTAAAGTTGAATGTTCAATAGCCATACTATCTGGGAACCAAATATGTATGGTAAAAAAAAGAAAAAAGAGTTGGAGAATCCAGAAAGGCTTACACTGTATCTGTTAAAAGTAGTAATTTTTCTTTTCTTTTTTAATCTTTTCCAATTTTTATGTAATGTGGTTATATTACTTTCATAATGAAAAACATAAATATAATAAACAGTTAAAACTATATATGTTTAAAGTAATGCTCGTTATTACTTTGGAGGCTCTTCTTCAGTGCAGCTGTTAACCCAGGGCAGGCCTGCTTCTCAGCCCTGGCTGCA
>JAQZBX010005595.1:0-55910 GCA_029593785.1 Cabassous unicinctus
GAAATTACACCCAGTTTTAGAGTGTTGCTCAATCCTCATCTCTCCAGGTTGGATTCACAACTCTCAGCGGGCTGGTGTCTGCCATGTAGAAGGTGAGCAATTGCTGTTTGTGGATCATTTGAATGAATAAATAAATCAGCTGTTCACTGGTGCTGCTGTTGGCTGCTGGGGAAGCTAAAAGACTCTGAAAGCCTCTTGGAAGAGGTAAAAGCACAGCAGATTCAGTGAACTCAGTCAGGAGCAGTGGCTCCCACATTTGGTTGCAAATCAGAATCACCTGGAAAACTTCCAAAATTACAGCTCCCTGGGCATTATCCCAGAATTCACTGAATCCTGATCTCAGGAGCTGGGTCCTGGGGAATCTTCATTTTTACCAAGCAGCTGCCCATCTCCTGCTTTCTTGTTATGTGAGAAAAATTAACTTCTATTGCTTTAGGCACTAACTAGATTTTTGTTGTTGTTGCTTGCTGCCGAAAGCATTCCTAACAGATACACAAGTTTGATGAGAGTCCTGAGACAATAGAGTGGGGCACGGGTCCATTCAGGAGCATGTGGATGCATGTCCGTGGATATGCAACCAGTGAGGGCCTCCTGGGGGACAAGGGAGTGATGGGGAGTGCTCCCCAGACTTCTAGCACTGCCTTGCTCCTCACCAGATACTCCTTCCTGCTCCTCCCTCACCCAGTAGACCTTTCCTCTGGTCTCCCTGGGTCTGACAATTCATCTCGTCTCTCTCCTTTTTTCATTTTTGTGGCACAAACCATGCAGTGTGCCCAGGCCTCACTTATTTTTATTATTATTATTATTATCTTTAGGAGGTACCAGCGAATACACCTGGGACCTTGTATATGCAAAGCAGGCACTCAACCACTGAGCTATACCTGCTCCCCCAAGCCTCACTTTTTGATTCTCAAAAGCTGTTTTGGAGTCACAAAGCTCAACACTGACCATTTTTTATGCTTTCCAGTTCCTCTCTATCAACCTGACTCTCCTCTGAGGCCACCTGGTACAAGGAAGTAAGGAAGAAAAAGCCCACAGATTAATATTCCAAATAATATTCACCAAGATACCAAGTTTAACAACAATCTTCCTTTTATTTGCATTTACCCTCCAGCCCCACCCTCTAAGAAAGAGAGGCTAGATTTATCCTCTGGAGCTGCTAAGGGACAATTATGCAGGATCCTGGAGAGATGGTAGAAGCATGGAAGAGTTTGGGAGGAGGGCAGTGTCTGGAGCCCAAGTCATGCCTGAGAAGCAACAGGAGCTGGGACAGCCCAAGAGGATGTTTCACATGGGTGGTGATGAAGGGGTGTAGGTGGATGGTTATGAGCAGCTTTTTATTGTAGAAGTCACAAATGCCAGCCCAATTTCAAGAGGAAAGGAAACAGATTCTGCCTCTTGTTGGGGGAGCAGCAAGGTTCTGGAAAAGAACGTGGAAATATTTTGTGGGCACTTTTGGAAAATACAATGTGTCACAGCAAGCGTCCTCTTAAAGGCTGGTACCTTGGGAACTATCGCTTTCACATGGCAGTGTGAATTAATTTCCATTCTAGCGGTTAGCTAAGGAGCAGCGGAGTTTTGACAAGGTTGAAGAGATGCTGGGTTGGGAACACTTTGGGGGCAGGGCTGGCTGGGGTGGCAACACCCCAGTATAACACTTGGGTTCTGGGGTGCGGGAAGCACTGGAGAGGAGATGGCTGTGGTGCTCTGCTAGGAAGGCTGCTCATTTCTCTTGGTCAGCCTTTCTCACCTGACCATCTGGCTTCTGGACAGTGAGTCTCCCATCCCTTGTAAAATTGTCTCTGAGTCTCACGCCTCTCCCTGCATGTTCATTTTTGTCATCTGCTGCTCTTCCTTCATTCCTACCTCTCCATCTTCTGCACAAGGTGCTCCTTTCTGGGGCCCCCAACACCTTCTATGCATCTCTCTTGTGATGTTTATCATGCTGTCCTGTAATATTCCAGTTCTTTGTCCATTTCTGGTACTGTGCTGTGAACTCCTGGAGAGCAGGACCTGTCATTTTAATCCCAGTATCCTGAGTAAAAAGTAAGAAACCTCAATAAGATTTTTTGAATGAATGAATGAATGAATAGACTCTCCAGCCCTTACTGTCCTGGGACCATTTTTAGGAGTGTCCCCAGCCCAAGGCCAGCAGTGTCCATGCTGACCCCTCTGTTACCCAGCTTCCCAGGAAGCTCTTGGCATCTCTGAGGCCAAAGACATTATCCTCTGCTCTGCTCCCCAGCACCCTGCTCTGCTCCGTGGGCCTCACCGTGAACTAAGTCAACACCTAGAATTGCTCCCCTTCACTTACATGTAACTTGAATAGTTAGTTCTCTTAACATAACCTCCCAGTTCTCTTTTTCCCTCTTTCCATTAAGTGCTTTTCTTTCACCCTCAGGTTGACAAGATCCTTCAGCTAGAAAGTGGCAAGATTGAGATTTGGATCCGGGTCCCAAAGCACCAAAAATTTGAAATGAGCTGTCAACCCAGACACGTTGATGAGAATACTGATAATGATAAAATGTTAGTTCTTGTATTTAACAAATTATTTTTTTCACTTCACAGGAAAATGTTTTCCTCTATTTAGTCTAAGAAAATTCCCTGGTATTTGTTACCCAATTATACATTTTGGTTGAAAGTTCCCCCAATTAATTGTGAAGCAAAATGTGAAAACTCCCTTCCCTTTTTCTGGTGTATTTGTTTTTTTTTCTTTTCATTTTCTAGGTCAGTTGTGAAATCACTAAAAATTAAACATCCGAAATTATTTTTTCCAAAATCCTTTGATGTTTATTGTTTGATTTGAAACATACCCCAATGAATATTCTTGCTCATCACAAACTTCCTCATGTAATAACCAAGGAAATAGTCAGATTTCAAATCCCAACATCAATGTGTTCATTCCTTAGATGTACTCCGTACTCATAAAGATATCCAAGTTCTGCCCATTCAAATGTGTCTCTCATGTGGCTCTAGAATTGTATGAATGAGGAGTAATCACGGACCTGCTAAATTTGATGGAAATGAGTTAAGCAGACAACAGTGTGAAAAGAACCAGACGATACCCTTTTTCAGGAAGAAAGAAGTCTTTACTCCCTGATGAGTTTCCTATTGCTACTACAACAAATTACCACAAAATTTGAGCTAAAAGCAACAGAAACATATTATCTTACAGCTCTGGAGGTCAGAAATACACAAGGGGGTCTCACTGGCCTAAAATCAATGTGTCAGCAGGGCAGCGTTCCTTTTGGAGGCTCTCGGGGAGAATCTATTTCTTTGCCTTTTCTGGTTTCTGAAGGCTGCCTGCACTCCTTGCCTCATGGCCCCCTTCTAGCCAGCGGTCACTTCTCTCTGACTTCTGCTTCTACTGTCACATCCCCTTTTCTGACCCTGACCCTCCTGCATCCTACCTTCCCTTATAAGGACCCTTGAGATTACATGGGGGTCAAGCAGAAAATCCAGAATAATCTCCCTGAGGAGTAAAGTCAAAACTATCCAAGTAAAGTCAAAACTATCCAAGTCCAAGGGACTTGAGCAATTAGATAACAAGAAATTTGGACCCCAAAATGTCAGAGGTATGACTGCTTCTCAAAGGGCAGAAATATTTGTTAAATTGGTACAACTGGTTACATTTGGAGTCAGGAAACCTATGCTGTGTTTGGAGTCACTATTATTTCTCTTTTCTCTGGCTGAAAATGCAGTTCCTGTGGTCCTTCCAATGTAAAATCATTTGTCTGATAGGTCTCTTCAAAGAATTACCTGATTCAGGCCTCCATCTCTATTCCACCAGCCAGCCATTCATTTCTTTTTTTACTAATTTTTATTTCCAAGTTGTTTATTAAGGCCGTCTGCAAAATGTCACTATGTTAGATACAATAATAAAAATACAGTAGTGACAAATATAGTAGAGCAATAGTACTAGAGATATAGTACTGAAGCAAAAAAGACTAAATCCACCTCAGTATAGATTCCAGTGAGAGAGAAAAAAAATTAAACAATTACACAATTAATTATTTCAACATAACTGTCATATAAACAATGAAGCTAAGTACCTACTCGACATACTGAAAAGATAAAATAGGGTAGTCTTATTGGATAGGGTGGTTTCCCTGAGGAAGTTATATTTAAAATTAATTCTAGTGCTTGAGGAAGAATTCACCAGGTTAAAGGCAAATGGATGGAAGCAGGAGGCAAACATGGGTTATTGTCCTGATGCAAGAAAACTCTGGAGAAGTCAAACAACCAAAAGCTGGTCATCAAGGGTAGAACAATAATGAGAAAATGGGAGATTTTCAGGATATGAAAGGTCATGCAGAGCTTTAGGACCAGAATGAAGATGGTTGATTTTATCCTAAATGCCAAAGAACTTTAATCTAAGAGCCATGGGGACCTATAGAAGAGTTTTAAGTGGTAGAGTGACAAGATAAGATTTAGCTTTCTTTAAAATTATTCTAATAGCTATTTGGAGAATAAGCTCAAAGCAGCAAACAAATTTTAAAAATTAGATGGAGATATATTCCATTTAGGAGACTCTTGAAGGAAACCAGGATAAGAGACAGCTTGGGTTAGGGAAGCAGCAGTAGGTATGGAGAGAAATGAACAAATTCAAGATCTATTTTGGGAGATTTTTAGCAGGAGTTGGTGACTGGGTGGATATAGAGAAGAAAGAGATCACAAAGATAGCACGCAGGCTTCTGGCACAAGCAAGTGGGTAAATGCTGTACCATTTACTAAGATGTGAATCAAAAGTGAAAATTCTGAGAGCATCTTTCAAACTGTTAGAGTAGATATTTTAAGTTGATGGTTGGATATATATGTTAAAGAACATATATAGAGGAAGGTCTGGATTGAAGATATAATTTTAAATTATAAATGAAGCCAATGACAGTGACTGAGATTACCCGGGAGGAAAACAGAGAGAGAGATGAGAAAGATGTTAATACAGAGTCCTGAAGAATTCAAATACTTATAGATCAAATTTAAGAGGAATATCTCCCAAAAGATATTGAGAAAAAGGAACCAAAGAGATAGAAGGAAAATAAGCAGGATAGAATATAATCTTTATCCCGCACTAATCTACTATTTTACTCCATCAAAGTTTTTTTCAGTTTTCATTCCTTGTCTTCCTTGTCAACTCATTAGCATTTGTCACAACTGACATTTTAAAAATATCTTTCTTTTGATTCTGGGAATCAGTCTCTGCTTATTTTCTTTCTATCTCTTTGTTTCTTTTCTCTCAATGTCTTTTTTTTCTTTTGTTTTATTTTTATATTTTTAATTTTTTAAAATATATTTTTATTTGTTTTTAAAAGGTACTTAGATTACAAAAAATGTTACATAAAAAAAATATAAGGGATTCCCATATGCTCCACTCCCCAGACCTCCCACTTTTCCCCACATTAACAACTTCTTTCATTAGTGTGGTACATTCATTGCAATTGATGAGCACATTTTGGAGCATTGCCACTAAGCATGGACTATAGTTTACATTGTAGTTTACACTCTCTCCCACTCAATTCTGTAGGCTATGGCAGGATATGTAATGGCCTGTATCTGTCACCGCAATATCATCCAGATCAATTCCAAGTCCTGAAAATGCCCCCATATTACACCTCTTTTTCCCTCTCCCTGACTTCAGCACCTCCAGTGGCCACTGTCTCCACATCAATGACATAATTTCTTCCATTCCAGCCATTTATTTCTAGGCCATCTACTGCCCACCTCTGAGCACTGGGAGAGTCTGCTATTTTTCCTCTTAAATCTCTGAAACCCAGAACTGAAGGGAATGTCTTAGTCAGGCTCTACTGAGGGCTACTAGGACTGAAGAAATAGAAGCAGACAGTAGTCTGTGGCAAATTGATGTAGGAAAGAGGGAACATGTTTGACCTGTGATTTGAAGAGATGGTAGAGAACAATGACGGGGGTCTTAAGAACATAATCCCCCACCTCCATCCCAAGAACCCTTGGTATACAGAAGTGACTTGGGGATCTTCCCACACAGCTGGGGATATGGTCGGGGCTAATGTGCCTGTCTGAGGGAATTGAAAGAAGCTAGAAGGGGGTTGGTGAGAGGGGCTTTGAGGGAGAGTGGGCGACCTGCAGGGCAGGATTAGGGGATGGCGAGAGTGGGCGCGGCTGTGATCTTCAGGAGGGAGCTGCGGATCATGTACAACCCCCAGGGATTCCCTGAGATATCTGGGGAAGGGAACCTGGTAAAAGACTAACTCATTTTGGCCAGTTGGGTTTGGTTGTGGTGGACTGATTGCTGTTGTTATAGTCTAGAAGTGGGGCCTGGAATTGGAGTAAAGAACATTTGGGCTGCACAAGTCATTCAGTCCATCTAAGGCTTCAATTTCTGAGAGGAAGAAGCTGGATTATTAAATGACAGCAAAGTTTCCTTAATTTCTGACACTCAAGAATTGCAGGATATAAAATTTCTAGATCCACTGTCCGTTCCAATTTGGTTTAGAAAAACCACTATTTGATTAGTTTCTTTTTGCTTTTAGACTCCCATCTCAAGTTACCTGGCTATTAACATTTAAGGGGAAATACAGACCCATCAAGAGCTAAATTGGTTGAATCCCTTGTTCGCCCTTTTTCTTTTTAATAAGAAGGGAGTTTAAGACAGGTAAAATAAACACACATATTTCACAACTGGCAAGTTTCAGTAACCAAAAGTCCCATAGCATGCCAGAGTCCCAGAGTCCCTAATCTCCCTTAAGGCTCTGAACAATAATCAGGAAATTTTCCCGTGTGTATTTCCTTCTTGCAGTACAAAGTAGGCT
This sequence comes from Cabassous unicinctus, assembly GCA_029593785.1. Classification (NCBI taxonomy): domain Eukaryota; kingdom Metazoa; phylum Chordata; class Mammalia; order Cingulata; family Chlamyphoridae; genus Cabassous; species Cabassous unicinctus. The sequence continues at coordinate 6,786 of JAQZBX010005595.1, forward strand.
GCAAAGCCTGCAATGCAAGGACAAAAGGCAACCCCTGCATATTGTGACTGCTGAAGAAAGTTTGAAATTGAAGGTTAAAGTTGAGTGATGGAGTTGAAGATTACAAGGGTGAATGTACCAAAGTAATTTCCTGTTCCTGGAAAAAGGGATTCTAACGCAGAAATTATGACCCACAATTTTGCTGAGAAGGGCAATGAGTGTTGTGGGGGCCAGGATGCAGGACAGACTCTGGAAACAGGATGAAGAGAGTGAAATGATCCTCATGGGACATTAGCTTTTGGAACAGAAACTAGTGGTGACACACCAGAGCCCAGGGATGTACTTCTAGCAGGCGAGGAACCAGCAGTTTTTAATCCTCTACGTGTTTATGATCCTTTGGACCATAATCCTGGGGCATTTTACAGTTCTAAGTGTCTGACAAGGACTCTTGAGGTGCAAGGTGCCAAGAAGAAGCTGCCAGATTATGTTTATTCTTTGATAGTAAGAACAGGAGCTAAAGGATCCCAAGGCAGGATAGGGGCTTGGGCGACCTGTCAATACTGATCAGAATTCATTTAGGAAAATGCAGATGGAATGCTCCAGACCCCCTTATGGATATAATATACACAGACTGGCTTTAACTGAAGTTGCCTGGGGATATTTTCTGAGGTCTCACTGAGTAAGAGATCTAGTAGGACGGACATATCTCACCATCAAGCTGCTGCCCCTGCCTAACAGCCCTGAGACAAGTTCAAGGCCACCCAGTGCTTTTGGCAAGTCAGTGCTTTGCAATTACGAGTTCAGAATTAGGAGTCATTAATTCTTATTTTCCATTTTTTTATTAGAGAAGTTGTAGGTTTATAGAAAAATCATGCAGAAAGTGCAGAACTCCCTTATTCCACCCTATTATTAACACCTTGCATTAGTGTGGTACATTTGTTACAAATCATGAAAGAATATTTTTATAATTGTACTATTAAATATAGTCCATCATTTACAAAAGGGTTTACTGTTTGTGTTGTACAGTCCTACGATTTTAAAAAATGTTTCTTCTAGTAACATTTATACAATCTAAAATTTTCCCTTTTAACCATATTCAAATATATAATTCAGGGCTGTTAATTATGTTCACAGTGTTGTGCTGTCATCCCCACCATAGTAATTCATTCTTCAGACTAGTTTTGAACTTGATCGGTGACTTCACTCAGTGAACTTTAGATCTGCCAATTTTTGTATTTTGAAGCTACCTTATTGGGTGTGTTAGGGTTTAGGATTGTGATATTTTTCTGTTGGCTCGACCCCCTGCTCATTACAAAATGTGCTTATATTCAGGGATGCTTTTTGCCTTGCGATCTGCTTTGTCGGATATTAGGTAACTACGCCAGCTTTCCTGGGTTGAATATTTACATGGTTACTACTTTTCCATCCTCATAATTTCAATCCTTCTGTATTCTTATAATCAAAATGTATCTATTATAACCAATATATAATTTTAAAAAATTCATCTGATAGTCAGTTTTTTACTTATTCATTCAGTTTACATAAATTACTGTTATCATTGGACTTATAGCCACAGCCTTACTATTTGTTTTCTAACTGACCTGCCTTTTTATGTTCCACTTTTTTTTTTCTTTCTTACTTCCTTTTGGATTAATAAAATATTTTTTTATTATTCCATTTTTATCCCTTCATCAACTTGCCATAGACTACTGTCTGTTTCTATTTCTTCAGTCCTAGTAGCCCTCACTAGACACTGACTAAGGCATTCCCTTCAGTTCTGGGTTTCAGAGATTTAAGAGGAAAAATAGCAGACTCTCCCAGTGCTCAGAGGTGGGGAGCAGATGGCTTAGAAATGAATGGCTGGCTGGCAGAATAGAGATGGAGGCCTGAATCAGGTATTTCTTTGAAGAGATCTATCAGATACATGATTTTATAATGGAAGGACCACAGGAACTGCATTTTCAACCAGAGAAAAGAGAAATAATGTCAGTGACTCCAAACACAGCAAAGGTTCCTTGGCTCCAAATGTAACCAGGTGTAGCAATTTAACAAATATTTCTGTCCTTTGAGAAGTCATGCTTCTGACATTCTGGAATTCAAATTTCTTGTTATGTAATTGCTTAATTCCCCATAATGTCTTGGATAGTTTTGGTAAAAACAAACATACAAACAAACAAACAAATGAACAAAAACCCCAAATAGGTATCATATGTATACCTCATCTATCATCTTGCCTCTTCCTGACTTTCCCTTTGGTTTTAAAAGAAGGATTTTCTTCTCTATGTTTCAAAAGCTAAACTCCCATGATCCTCTATCTACCCCTGCCCATCTTCTCTGAAACATCACCTCCACATGTTTTGGCATTTACCATTTCTGTCTTTCCTTCTCTGAATAAATCTTCTTTTGTCTCTCCTACTCTTCTAGTTACAATTAGTCTCATGGATCCTTTTGCCAAAAAGTTTGTGTTTATGACTTGCATTTTTCTGTCCACTCATTTTTTTGTTAATGTATTGGCTAGGATAATCCAACTGAAAATGGTTTAAATAATGAGGACATCAGTAATACCACATCACAAAGGCCCAGAAAGTTGGCAATTCTAGGACTGATGAAGGGTTCAGCAATAATATTCAATACTCAAACTCCTTCCATCTTTCAACTCTACCATTCCTGGTATATTTTAGATTTCATTCACAGCCATGTCTCTTCTTGGGTGCAAGATGGCTGCCATCACACCCATACAACTATATCTGAAGACTGAAAAAAGAGCAGTTTATTCTCACATATCTCTTTTAATCAGGAAGGGACACATTTCACAAAAGCTCCTTAGCTGAACTCTAAGGGGCCATTATCAGAATCAGGTCATATTTCCTATCTTCAAGGGAGACTGGGAAAATGAGTGTGTGGCATTTTTTTCTACTTGCCATTTTAACCACTTTTAAATCTACAATTCAGTGGTATTAATTACATTCATAATGTGTACAACTATCATCACCATTCACTACCAAAACTTTTTCATCATACCAACCAGAAACTCTGTACCCGTTAAGCAATAAGTGCTCAAGTATGCGGCATTTTAATCCTATGTAGGAGGAGATGGTTCTGCCAGCAAGAGAGTAATATTTTGGGATGTTGCAGTTGGTGATAGAAAACCAGTGGTGTTTACCAGTTAACTCCATTTTAATTTGTCTTTGGCTCTTGAGCTCCAGGTCCTTATATCCAATTGCTACTGGAAATTCCCACGTGGATGGCCCATGGGCATTTTAAATTGAACATATCCATCCTCCTTCACTATACCTAGTTAGTCCTCCTCTGCATTCTATCTCAAGCAATAGGACCACCATCCCCCCAGCTGCCAAGCCATCTTTGGTTTTTCCCTTTTTCTCACTTACTTTCATCACAAAGGCTGGTTGCTTCTATCTCCAAATGTCCCCCACATCCATTCACAGCTCTCCATCTTCACTGCCTCTACCCTGTCTTGTCCATGACTGAGCCACAGCACAGTCCTTAACATGGAGTAGGAAGGCAATTTGCAGAATGAGTAAATGACCAAGTGCCCACAAGTCTTAGCAAGCATTTTAAGATAAACAATGACTTCACTCCCTCTTGCCATATCAATTAGCCTGTTTTCAGATGCTAAAAGAGTCACAGAGGGTTGGATTCTGGGAAGGCCAGGTGCAGCAGGATGGGGATAAACTGCAAAGGATGATAAAGGATATAAAGTGTTTTGACTTTCGTACATCCTACATTACCCTTGTGCTTCTCTCCTTGTGCTCACCTCATATCAGGAAACAGAGGATGCTGTCCCTGGAAGTGGTAATAATTGAAGTGAATAAAGCTCTGAAAGCCAATTTTCTATTCCCATGTGTACTGGCTATCTAGAATTTTCAGTTGCTTGATGGATCAAAGTAATGCAAAAAAGCAAGACCTCCAGCCCCAGGGTTTTATGGCACCTATAAAACATGTTTTACAGTTTTTGCTCAATTTTATGCTCTTAAGCTAAACATTTGCTATCATATGGCACTTTAAGCACATTGATTTATGGTAAGTCAGCAATTGCATCTGTAATAAAAAGTCCAAAGTATTGGTTTAAAAAGTAATCTACTGTATTTATTATTGACATAAACAGTTACCTGCGTTCCATTTGAAGATCATCTTAGATTTGACTCGTGTATGAAAGTTATTCTGTTTCCCACTCAGCAAGGTCATCACCAAGGCGAAAACTGTTTGTGGTTGAAAATGAAAAAGATCAAATGTGTAGTATAAATATTTTAAAAATAAACAATATACAGGATTTCATCTTTGTACATTCCATTACCTATTAATAATCAATTGTTTAGTTTTTTTTGTTTGTTTGTTTGTTTTTTTGCACTTATCACCTTCCTCACAGTCCCAGGCCCCAGCAACCATTAATTTTTAATTCATCTCTATAATCTTATTATTTCAAGGATATTATATCAGTGTAATCATACAGTCTGTAATCTTTTGAGATTGCTTGTTTTCACTCAGCATAATTCCCTTGAAGTCTGATTAGTTTTATGTGGATTTTCTCATCCTTGTTTCATCAGGTTAGTTACTACCGATGTGGCATAATTCAATTAATTTAAGAACTTCAGTACTCACTAAAGGAAGGGAGTATAAAATTCAAGGTAATTTCATGGCAGAGGACATCATTTATAATTATGAGTTCATATTAATAATGAGAAATGTTTATTTTTATTGAGTGTTAGAGGAAGTTTGGATTAAAAAAAATGCATCTAGTTCATTGTCCTGCCCTCCCACCCCGTCCTCATCGGCACTTAATCCAATCTATGAGGTGGTGATAGACATAATTTAAAAACCATCCAAATTTCCCTAATGCTAAATTAAGAGATATTTTAGTTAAACATTTGGGCAAAATATGAAAAAGTTGAAAAAGGCATCCATTTTCCTTTTGTCCATTCAGAACACATGTTTTTTTTTCTAAGGAGGCACCAGGGATTAAACCCAGAACCTCATACATGGGAAGCAGGTGCTCAACCACTGAGCAACGTCCACTCTCCAGAATACATGTATTTTTAAAGTTCATGGGCCTTTATTGAGTTCACTCTGTATGTACATGGTAAGCCCAAAGTCTTAGAAAAACAAATTCTGAATGGGCCAAAAGCACAAATTTTCATTGCCTTCCTTTGGTTAGTTAATATCTTTCTCGGTAGTGTTCTTAAAGTATATGGGTTATTAAGATATTGTTATTAAGACATATGGAGTTTTACATAAACAAAAGGAAAGTTTTACAAAGTCCATTTCTCTTAAAATACTTCATCAGTGAGAGGTTTGCAATTTGAGGTGAGTTTATTCCAGGGGAGCATTAGCAGACTGTGTTGCAAAGTCCCCAAGGCCACCCCGAGTTTTGATGATTGCTAGAAGTTCTCTTGGACCCAGCATATAGTCCTGTATTCATGGCTATGATTTATTACTGAAAAAGGATACAAAGCAAAATCAGCAAAAGTAAAAGTCACGTACGCCCAGTTAGGAAGCCAGGCTCTCATTATCTCAAAATATGCAGAAAAAGCATTTGAAAAAACAAAGCATCCTTTCATAACAACACTCACCAACTAGGAACAGAAGGAAATGTTCTCAATCTGATAAAGGACAGCTACAAAAACTTCACAGTTCACATAATATTTAATGGTAAAGCAGGACAAGGATGTCTGCTCTTGCCACTTCTGTTCAATATTGTACTGGAGGCTCAAGGCAGGGTAATTAGATATGAAACAGAAATAAAATGCAACCAGATTAAAAAAGAAGAACATTTATCGCTATTTGCAGATAATGTGATACTGTGTATTGAAAATCCTAAGGAATTCACTAAAAATCTATTCGAACTAGTAAATGAGTTCAGCAAGGTTGCAGGATACAAGATCAAAAAAAAAAAAAATCAATTGTATTTCTACACACTAGTAATGGAACTCAGAAAGTGAAATTAAGAAAAATTCCATTTACAATAGCATTAAAAAGAATAAATTATTTAGTAATAAATTCAACAAAAGTACAAGACTTGTATATTGAAAAGTTTAAAACAATGTTGAAAGACACCGGATACAATAATAAATAAATGAGAAGACATCCCATGCTCATGGATTCAAAGACTTAACATTGTTAAGATGGCAATACCTTCCAAACTGATCTACAGATTCAACGCAATCACTATAAAAAATCCCAGTTGGCTTTTTAACAAAAATTGACATGTTGAACCTAAGATTCATGTGGAAATGCAAGGGACCCAGAATAGCCACAACAACTTGAAAAAGAAAAATAAAGTTGGAGGAACCACACTTGCTGATTTCAAATTTTACTACAAAGACAGTGTGGTACTAGCATAAAGGTAGAAATCAGGTCAATTGAATAATATGGAAAGTCCAGAAATAACCCTTACATTTTTGGTCAATTAGTTTCCACAAGGGTGTCAAGATAATTCAGTGGGGGAAAGAAGAGTCTATTCAACAAATGGTGCTGGATGAACCGGTTATTTGCAAACACAAAATTTCAGTTGGATCCCTTCTTTACATCATACACAAAAATGGACTCAAAATGGATTATTCACCTAAATGTAAGAGCTAAAATTATAAAACTCATAGAAAAAAACAGGAGTAAATCTTTGTGACTGTGGATTAGGTAATGGATTCTTGGATATTACACCAAAAGCATATCTGACAAAAGATAAAGTAGATAAATTGGACTTCATCAAAGTTAAATGTTTGTGATGCAAACAATACAATCAAGAAAGTGACAAGACAACCAAAAAAAAAAAAGAAAAGACAACCTACAGAATGGGAGAATAATATTTGCAAGTCATATACCTGAGAAGGGATTTGTAATAAGAGTATAGAAAGAATTCTTAGCATTCAATAATAAAAAGATAACCCAGTTAAAAATGGGGAAAATAATCTGAATAGCCATTTCTCCAAAGAAGATATTCAAATGACTAATAAGCACATGGATATATGCTAAATATCATTAGTATCAGGCAAGTACAAATCAAAACCACAATGAGATACCACTTCACTCACCAGGATGGCTAGAATAAAAAACTCAAGACAGTGACAAGTGTTGACAAGTATGTGGCAAAACTGGAACCCTTATACATTGCTAGTGAGAATTTAAAATGGAGCGACAGCTTTGGAAAAGTTTGGCAGATCCTCAAAATATTGAACACAGAGTTATCATATGACCCAGTAATTCCACTCCTAGGTTCATATTCAACAATGCTGAAAACATATGTCCACGCAAAAACTTGTACACAAATTTTCACAGTAACCTTATTCATAATAGCTCCAAAATGGAAATAATCTTAATGTCCATCAACTGATGAATGGGTAAATTAAATGTGGCATATCCATACAATGGCATATTATTTGGCAATAAAAAGGAATGAAGTACTGATACATGCTGCAATGAACCTTGAAAATATTTTGCTAAGTGAAAGGAATTAGTCACAATATAACACATATTGTATGATTCTGTTTATGTGATATACCCAGAAGAAGCAAATGCATAGAGACAGAAAGCAGATTAGTGATTGCAGGGCCTAGGGCGATGGGGAAATAGAGAGTGACTGTTAATGGGTATGGGGTTTCTTTTGGGGGTGATGAAAATGTCTTGGAGTTAGACAGTGATCATAGTTACACAGCATTGTGAGTGTAACTAATGCCACTGAATTGTACACTTAATAGCAAATTGTATGTTATCTGTATCTTACTACAATAAAAAGAAACTAGATTAGTGGTTTTCCAGGGCTGGGGGGCAGGTGGGAATAGGGAGAGGACATAGAGAGTGAATACTAATGGGTACAGGGTTTCTTTTTGGAGTATTGATAATGTTCTAAAATCAATTGTGGTGATAATTGCACAACTCTGTGAATATGCTAAAAACCATTGAATTGTACACTTTAAATGAGTCAACTGTAGGTATATGAATATCTCAGTAAAGCTATTAATAAAAGACTTCATTAAGAAAATAAAAATGCAAGCCACAGACTGGGAAAATTAATTGCAAGATAAAATCTGATAAAAAAGGACTTATATCCTGCATTGATAAAGAACTCTTAAAGGCGAGCAGATGTGGCTCAAGTGGTTGAGCGCCTGCTTCCCACATGGGAGGTCCTCCACCGTGCCTCCTAAAAACAAATGAAAAAACAACAAGCAAACAAATGAAAAAAACCAACTCAGGGATGCCAGTGTGATGTGGCTCAATGGTTGAGCGCTGGCTTCCCGCATATGAGGTCCTGGGTTTAATCCCCGGCCCCGGTACCACAAAAAAAAAGAACCCTTACAACTGAATAATGGGAACACAAACAACATCATTTTTTTGTTTTGTTTTTTGTTTTTTATAAAGAGGGGTAAAAGATTTTACCAAAGAAGACATAGGAATGCAAAGAAACACATGAAAAGTTGTTCAGTCAACATCATTAGTCATCAGGGGAATATGAAGTAAAATTACTATGAGATAGTACTATACCTTCATTAGAGTGGTTAAGATTAAAAGGTAGGGAGCAGATGTAGCTCAAGCGATTGGGCTTCCACCTACCACATGGGAGGTCCTGGGTTCGGTTCCCAGTGCCTCCTGGAGAAGGTAAGCTGGCGCAGGGAGCTGACACAACAAGATGATGCAACAAAAGAGACACAAAGAGGAAAGACAATGAGAGACACAACAAACCAGGGAGCCAAGATGGCTCAGGTGATTGAGCGCCTCTCTTCCACATGGGAGGTCCTGGGTTTGGTTCCCGGTGCCTCCTAAAGAGAAGATGAGCAGACACAGAGAGCACACAGCACATGGACACAGAGAGCAGGCAGCTTCCACAAACAATGGCAGGTGGAAAGCAGTTTGACAGTTTCTTAAAATGTTAAACATACACTTACCACACATCTCAATAAACCCACTGAGTATTTACTCAAGAAATATATAAACATATATTCTCACAAAGACTTGTACATCAATGTCCTTAGCAGTTTTACTTATCATAGCACAAAATGGAAGCAACTCAAGTGTATATCAACAGGTGATTGAATGAACAAATTGTTGTCTATCCATTCAATGGAAGCCTTCTTGACAAAAAATAAAGGGATAAATTACCACTCATGCAACAATATGAATCTCAAAAGCCTTATGCTAAGTGAAAGAAGCCAGACACAAAAGACTTCATGCTCTCTGATTCCATTTGTATAAAAATCCAGAAAAGGCAAAACTATAATGAAAGAAACCAGATCAGTGGATGTTGAGGGGGAGAGGGAGGGTAAAGACATTGACTACAATGGGACATAAAGAAACTTTTGGGGGTGATGTCTACTTTATATCTTGATTTATGCTGGTTACATAGTCAGTGAAATGTATAATGACAAGAGATATACTGAATGTAAATTATACCTCAATAAAACTGATTAAAATGTTAGGAAGATTCAAATAAATGTGGGGTTCATGGAGGGAGAGAATTAGCAAGTATTCTTGGTGGTCATGAACTAAAATCCTCTGATGCAGGACAGACTCCTACTGCCCCCAGCAGGGGGTCTACCCATCATACCACATTCTCAGTTCTTCGTTTGTGGTTTGTATAATGTTGTATATGAATTAAAATGTTTTAACTTCTTGGCTGCTACAACAAATACCATACAATGGGTTGGCTTAAACAATGGGAATATATTGGCTCACATGTTTTGAGGCTAGGAGAAGTCCAAAATCAAGATCAGTAAGGTGATGCTTTCTCCCCAAAGACTGTGGTGTTCTGGGGCTGGCTGCTGGCGATTCTTGGGGGTTCCTGGACTTTTCCATAATGTGGCAATATCCTCTCCCTTCTCTTCTGGGTTCCACTGACTTCCAGCTTCCTGCTTCTCCTATGGCTTCTCTTTCTGTGTCCAATTTCCTTTACTTATAAAGACTTCAGCTGTATTGGATTAAGACCCAACCTCATTCAGTCTGGGAACACCGTAACTAATAACATCGTCAAAGGTCCTATTTACAAATGGGATCACACCCACACGACTAGGGGTTGGGACGGACCTGAACATGCCTTTTTGGGGGAACATGATTCAATCCCCAATATCAAATAATTATTTTTAAAAAGATTGAAACATTAGAAGTTTCAAAATCAAATGTGTTGATCCTACAATATGATTCCTGACCAATAATGCATACTCTAGTCTTAGTTTGATTTTGCTCCAGAAGTGAACTTTGAGACAAGGATCTGAAGGCAAGAAGTTTATTTGAGAGGAGAAAAGGTTAACATAACCAGCCAAGAGATTGCTATCCTTAGACCTACTTGCAAGGTTGGCCCTTGGCTGGGAACTTGGATTTTTGGAAGATTCCCCCCATTCCCAGATATGAATGGTTTTCTGTGCCTGCATTACATGCAAACAATATGGTTTATACTGACCACCTGCTCTCCTTCTGGGAGTCTGGAGTTTGGGTACATGACAGCCAGAGGGTGCCTACTAACCAGCCCTTAATAAAAATCTTGGATACTGATTTTTATCAGTATCAGCTTCTCCGGTAGTCAACATTTCACACAATTTGTTGCTGGAGGAATTAAGTCCATCCAGTGGGACCCCACTGCTGGGGAAATCACAGACACAACTAGCAACCATCTTCCAATCCTCACCTACGCCCTTCCCTTTTCTATTGTGTGTAGATGTTTCAATATGTTTCCATTCTGTAGCCCAGGGGAGATATTAGGTCTAATGAAAAGGCCTGACCACATCTTAAACCTGGAGAACAAGGAGCCCAGCTGCTTATCAGGGTGGAAACTCTCAGTGGCAAGGCTCCCCTTCCCCTGGGGTGTATAAACAATTGACATTCAAACAGCACAGGGTCTCTCCTCTCCAACACGAAGTGGGGCATGCAGAGCTGCCACCTACCAACCCTGACCCAAGCAGTTGGCCTCCCTGGGAGACCAGCCACAATGGGATCTCTTCCCTTGATCTTTTGGACCCTCCGTATTGTGTAAGTAACAATGCAGTCATTTGCTGAAAGTTTCTGTTGTGCCTGGCCTGTGTTCCCATGACACACACACACACTCACTCTACACCCACTGGGAGAGAACTCTTGGAAACTTGCACCTGGTTTCCTCCAGACTTCACCCCATATGCTTTTTCCCTTTTCTGACTAGGCTGAGTTGTTTGAGTCTTCCTAGTGTATCACTGAAACTGGAGGTGGTCTTGGGGACCCCTGAAAGAAGAGGTGATCCCAGGAAACACTGAGAAGGGAAAGGATGATGGCCCATAAAGGGTATGTTCTCAAATAAGTTACCATGGGGGGCAATTGGTGCAAAATTCTTCTGGGAAACTTGAAATCAGAGTTATTACACTTGAGGGTCAAGGGGCATGATATTTATCCACCAACTCCTGACCTGGATTAATTCCCTGGCACTTCCAGATGACTGGGCTCTGGTGGTCACAGACAGTCGGAAGCAGAGTTGGAGTTGGAGTTGGCTTGTGTGTAAGGAAATGGTGCACGCCTGCGGAGGAAATGGGGGCAGGAGGGGCACTTCTGCTACAACCCCTAAAAAGCATGAAATCAAACATGAATGTAAGGACTATTGCCCAGTCATTTCACGCACTGCTCACCGCCTTCCCCTGTAACACGCAGAGGTTGAATTAACTTGTGTTTTATTCCCAGGAGAGTCCTTCCAGAGGCTGCAGCCTGGCCCAGGGTGCACCAGCACAAGGGGAGTCTGAGTCTGCCTTCTATACAGGAGATAGAGAGAGGGTCTATCTTCTCCCCTCTCTGCCCTCAAGTGCTGGTTATGAGAAGCTCTGCCTCTGCTCACTGCTTCTTTTGTTTTTATCTCTTTACTCATTCAGTATAATTAGTAGGGCCAATCAGAGGCTTCCTATCCCAGAGAAAGAGAGAAGGGTCTAGGCTGACTCTTCCCCTGGGACATATGGCTCCTCCACCCTCTTCTTCATATTGAGGGATCCTCCCTCTGGCTGGGTATTGTGTGAGCCCACTGGGGCCCATTCACCCTGCCTGCTCTTGGTAGAGTTCCAGCATTTCTGGCTTACTTACAGCTCTGTTTGTCTACCCCGTCCTCCTTACATGGCTAGAAATTCATCATCTATAACATGGGAATATTAAAGAGTACCTACCTCATAGGGTTGCTATCAGGATTAAATCAGGTAATATCAGTAAAGTGCTGAGAACATAGTCTGGCACGTAGTGCTAACAATTATTATTACATATGTATCATTAGTATACATATACATTATTATATATGTATAAACAGTATTTATTAGAAGAAATGGAATATTCAGGCTGTTTAACCCTGTTAACTGCAGTGCAGTGGCAGACTATAATGATAATACATCCTTCAGGAACCCTTAATTGATTTTCAATTTCAGCTTTTGAAAAATTATCAAAAGTTTTAGGCAAAGTACTAATTCTCTCAAACAACTGCAAGTCATTTACATGTTCAACTGCAAAATTCAAGGTTTCTAGGCAGCCATATTTAATTAAATTCTTGCTCAAGAAATGGAAAGTAAAAATGTGGTAAGCTTACATTCAGTTTCTACTATCCCTGAGCCTAATCATCACTTTAAAAAATAGCCCAGTATTTACGGAGCAGACTTTAAAATTCCTCTCTCTGTAACTGCTTGTGGGAGGACAGAAAGGACACAGGTAGAAAATTCAAAATGCCCAAATCAGAAACACACAAAAGCCACAGGGTCTCATAAACACTATGAGACAAGCCAATCCTGTGGTCATAAGTGATTAAAGACAAACCTTTAGCAAGTTTGCAGGAAGGAAGAGGATACTCCTATGAATTCTCTTCCTGATGGCTGCACTTCAGGTGACCTTGAAATAAGAGCAAAGCAGAACTCAGGACGGTCTAGCAACTTTACCAAGGGTCTTAATATCAAGCAGGGCCGTGCCAGCACTTCCTGGGACTGGATGCGGAATGGTGAGGAGGTACGGCAGAGGTGGTTTCCTATAATCACACCATGCTAAGGGTGTCATAAGGAGAGACCTAACTGTTGCTATCATTTGTTGTCAGTTTTATCCGTCATGTTTATGTTTACTGAATAGTGAGCTCATTCTAGAATGGGGAGTTTGTTTATTCTTAATTAATCCTTTTGTGGTCTTTATTAAAACTTTTAAAACCTTTAGGGGAGCGGATGTAGCTCAGTGGTTGAGCACCTGCCTCCCATGTAGGAGGTCCTGGGTTCAATCCCTAGTACCTCCTAAAACAAAAAAACAACAAACAAACAAACAAAACCTTAAAAACCTTCCTTGATGAAGCCTAATTGGAGGATGCCATCATTTTTCTGCTGGGACTCTACTGATAAAATAGTAGGAATTTCATCTCTATGACATTTTTGTAGTTTAAATAGTAAATACCACAGCTATTTTATCATCACTGATGACAAATGACATAGCTCTAATCTGAGCTTAACCTATGCTTCCTTTTTTATTTTAAAATTATCTGCCTTTTGAAATAAACAATAATGAAAATTAAAGATGTAGAGTTTAATACCCTAGATGTGCTAAGATTTTTCTTTCCCTTGGCTGGAGAGGGGTCCATTGTGGTGAAGGTATAGCCTCCCTCTAAATTTCAGGACCTGTGTAGGACATTTCATCAAAGAACAAAAATGCCAAGATGTTAATATTTGTATAAATCAAAGAGTCAAATGATTATGAATTAGTTCCCAAGGCTCATGGATTTTACTCTTAATTTAGCTAATCTGTGTTATCATGTCAAAACCACCATACACTTTAATTCAGGGAAAGCTGAATTAGTTTTCTTTTGCCTTTCAAATTACTCCCTCCTGTCCAGCATGTAAATCTTGGACTTTTCAAAAAGTATGTGACCCTTGGAAACTCCTGCCTAATTTATCTAATGAACACATAGAGTGAATTTTTAAAACCATTGTCCTAAAATATATGAACTGAGAGGATTCTATTAGATTCTATCCTTAAAGTAGCACTAGAGTGACATCCACTGGTAATACAGCTTCAGTGACTCCACAGGGGATGTTTCCTCTGAAGAGTGCCAGATAAAGAGAGCATTTGGAGTCAGATGCTCCAAATAATAGCCGGATATACCTATCCAGAGAGCAAATTATTGCTGCCTTTTAAAAAATTATATTTACTAATGTATACATTTCTCCATGCTACTTTTGGAAATCTATATGCCACATATGCCAGTTAATTGGCAAATATTCAAAAGCTTGATGATACATTTTTTTAATGAGGCTGTGGGAAAACAGGTATTTCCATAATGCATAAATGCTACAAACCCTCTAAAGGGAAATTCAGCAATACTGAACCAAGCCATATATGCATCTATGCTTTGATCCAGCAACTCCACTTTAGTCTGAAGACAAACTTCCAACCATACATATACATATGCACAAGGTTTTTTTATTGCAACATTATTTGTAATCGCAAAATACTGGAAGCTTACTAAAGGCCTACATATAGACGATTGGTTGAACAAACAATGTAGTATTAGGCAAGTATTAAAAAAAAAAAAAAGAACTAGGAAGATTTATCGAACCGATAGGGAGCATCTTTCAGAATATATTATTAGGCTGAGAAAGGCAACTTTTGTTTTGATTTAAAATTTTATTACTAAAATAAACAGGAATGGTGGAGCTGGGTGGGGGAGGCATTTCAAGGCAGGTTTGGCACCTATTTTTGCCAGCCCTTCTTATTTGCATCCTGACATACTCATTGAGGCAATCTATTTGGGGCAGGTCGCTTCTCTTCATATAGTTTTCAGAAACACATAGAAATGTGTGTCTGGGTTTAGGTTTATAAGTTGAAACACACATTGACTCTTCCATGTTGCAATATACACAGACAAATCGTGTTTGAATAAATCATAGTAGGTACACAGAAGAGCCTGGTATGTTCTTTCTCTAAGATTTTGCGCTGATTTGTCGACAGGAGTATGTGGTGATTTAAATTTCTGCCTCGTTTCCAGTATTCCTTCTTTGCTCTGAAAGGCTTGGAGATGGCATGGGAAAACCCTGCTAACCTTCCAAATTGTACAATCTGTCCTGCTCATATTTCCCTTCCTCCTGTGGTTCTTCCAACAGGCTGGTCATTTTCGTTTTATTTTTCTTCTCATCCTTTTCTCTGTATTCTTCTCACTTTGCACTTCAGAGGTGGGTACCTTTGTTATATAGTTAGCTTATACAGTAGTACTAATTTTATAGATTTTTTTCTTCTAATAAGCTGTGGGTCTTAAACATTTAAAAAATATTTTAGAAATACGGAAGCTGCATGGGGGAGAAGCCACGTGCACTGCAGGAGCTGGGCACTGGGGCTGCTGCACAGGAAGCAGACACAAGAACCAGATGCTGAGCGCACTGCAGGAGCCTGCTGAGTGAGCACAGCTCAACTGGAGGGAAAACTCCTTCCTCCTGCGAGGTTTCTCCTGCTCTCTCTACTGATGCAGCTTAACATCCTACTAAAGAGCAAAGGAAAAATACTTCAAATTCCCTAGCTCAATAACAGGATGAACTTGGAGCTGAACAACAGTAAATCCATATCCAGCACAAGGAGTGTTCATATTTTCCTTCTCGGAGCTGTCCCTCCAAAAGGTTGGTTAATTAAAAAAAAAAAAAAAATCTCATCCTGTGTCTTTCCCCTCCACAAATATCATTCATCCGTATGTGCATTAAAAAAAATAATTTATATCTATTTTTTCTTGTACCAATTTGGGTGCGTCCTTTACATTTTTTCTGTTTAGAAAAATATAATATTACCTGTTCTTTCCTGATCCTTCTGCCTCTTGTGAGGAAGAAAAAAATTATGGTGCGTTTACTTTTGCAATTGGTCTAAAAAACAGACTTCCGCATACCATGGACAGAAAAAAGTGTAGAAGTAGACATTTAGAGGAATGCATAGTTGGTTACATACAAAAAGACAAATAAAAATAGATATGCTTGAACAATGAAACCATTCATAGTAATAGAGACATACCTTTATTAAAAATTGAATTTGGGAAAAATTATACTAAATGTAAGATACTTAGTAGTAACATTTTGAGGATGCTCTTTCATCATCAGTTTAAAATGTTTCACAACAATGCAAGGCATTGGTGGTAGGGTGAGATATGAGAGCCCTGTATGATATTGTTCATGTTTATTTTATAAGTTCACAACTATAACTATACACTTATTCCTTATGTATGTTTACATATGAATGATATACTCCAATAAATTAAAAAAATTGAAGCCTGTAGAACACATAAATTAATCACTGCTGTTAGAAATTGGGGCAATTTGGGATGGCATTTCATCCCACCTATCTTTGTTCCCAACATGCCAGCCTTTCTCCTCTTCAACCAGACATACTCACCAATTTAATATCTTTGGGGGCAGTCACTTCTGTTTATTTAACTAGTTCTCGAAAAAGAGACTATGAATGTGCTGGTCTAGAATCCGTGTGTGAAAGGAAACTTATATTTGCTCTCACATGTTACATTCATGCATGCACAGCTTTACTAGTCACAGTGGGCTTTGAGGGCCAGTGGCTCTGACCCTTCCCAGTGGGAAATTGAATGTGCTTCTGTGGAGGTATGTTCATATTTACTTCCTAATATTCTCTTTCCAATGGGCTGGATTTGGTGTTGTTAATTCTTTTTCTTATCTTTATCCTCCTTTTCCTCCTCATTTTGCAATTTGTATTGTGTACCTCTTTATTATTGCTTTGTCACATTACCTCAGATATTTCCAATACGTCTATAGATTTCTAAATTTTTTAATGCATTTCCATTCAGTGAAATATACAGTCATATATTAATAATGAAATACCATTCACAAATCTCCTTCCTTCTTTTAACCAGCAGTTTGAAGTGGATTATATAGTAATTTTCTGTGTAATCTTTGTCTACTCACTAATTTGTATTTCAATTCAAGTGAATTATTTGTTCTGTTCTTTCAAGACTCAAGTTTGTTGTAAACAAGTGAGGAAAACAACAGAATTCCAGTGAAGATTGGAACTGAGTGAAAAATAAATCTAAATGGTTCTTAGGGGTTTTGCTATACAATAAAAGAATTCTTTCTCAAGCATGTAAACATTCTTTCAGGCCTTAAAGAAAGTTTGGCCATAAAGACTGCTCTTTGGCTTTAGTTACTTTAGTTGCATGACTTTGTATCCAAGAAAACAATCAAGATTAGTACTTCTTATCCACTGTAACTCAGATTTTTTTCATGTGAGAACCTGAATATTCCATCATCAACTTGTCATACCAATAAAGTATGCAGGTTACAAATATGGTTTTTACTGATGAGAAAATTAAAGTGCAGAAATGTGAAATGAGCCAGAATCACAAAATGAGCATATTAGCACTGAAAAAAAAAACTTTTATTTCAAGCAACTTTAAGTCATGCTTTAGGAAGTCATCGTTTCAGCTCTATTTTCACACTATGGTTCTTTATAAATGAGTGAATTTTATATTCTGGGCATTTAATTTATATTGCACAGTGGACTTGTTCTACAAATGCTTTGCTGAAGGAAATGTTAGTGAGTGAACATGCACCTTCCCTGTATCCCAGAGCTGAGAGGTAGAGGAAGAGATTTCTTCAGACTGTGGACAGTGAGGGAAAGGTGTCAGGCAAAACAGGTGGAAGTCCTAGATGCTCGGGTCATGGATGGTAATGCAAAAAAGAGACAGTAAAGAATGATTAGCAGTAGAAATGGCCAAGTCTCCCCAGACCATCTAGCAGAGTCCTTTCCAGTATCTGCATCACAAGTTTTGCCAATTCACCTTTAAAATGTGGGGCAAACATGAACAGATTCAATATAATACATGCACTCCTGAGGCCCAACCAATTGATCACAGTTTCACCAGAGTATCCACGCTCCTACAGATGCAATCCTTCTGTGCCTTTGAAATCTGTCTATACTAGTACTCCATTCTTCTCAAAAGCCCTTCCCAGCAGAGCCCTTCCTTACTAGCTAGAAAAACAATAACTCCTTTTTAGTTTAGATATTGAGTGGTGGGCACATCATCCACGGATGAACCAAACCCCAAAACTAAAAAGAGCACTTTGATTGCTGTGTAGGTGAGATACTGGAGAAATGGCAACAACAGTGGAAGCAGGGAGACCAGTGGGGGGAAATCAAACCCCAGAAGTTATGGGAAAAAAGGAGAAGTTTGACAAAAAAAAACAATATGAAAAAACTAAACAGAGTCATAATAAATGTTTGCAACTCATATTACAAAGATCCAATTTCGTCAATAAGAAAAGCCCAATAACTCATCGGAATAATGAGCAAAGGTATGAAAAGAGAAATTCTGGAAAGGAAATCTTAATGGCTCCTAACCATATGAAAAGCGACTCAACCTCACTCAACACAGTAGAAATGCCAATTGAAACTAAGCAATTTTCACTGATGAGATATACAAAGACAAAATTCTGAAAACACTGCTGGTTAGAGATGGTGTGGTAAATAGGCTCTTTCCTGAGTGTAATTTGGTACAGCCTTTATGGGGAACAATTTAGCAATTTCTAACAAATTTAAATATGCACATATCGTTTGACCTAGCAATTCCACTTTTAGGAACTTACCCTATAGATAAAGTCAACATAAATGAAATGATCATTGTCTGGGCGATCCACTGCAGTACTGTGTGTAGTAATAAAAGATGGGAAACAATGTAAAATGCCTATGATGGGGGGCTTATTAAATGAAATATAATAAATCCATACAATGGAATCCTTTGCATCTGTTAAAAAATGAGGACAATCTTTAAGTTACATTGTTGGGATGAAAGAAAAAGACAACCGTGGGACATCTCTGGAAGGATACAGAAGAATATGGTAATGGTGACTACTTCCCAGGAGTACTGGGGATAGGCAGGCAGAAAAGACTTGCTTTGAACTGTATTCTTTTTGGTACTGTTTGAATGGCAAACCAGGTGTTTGTATTTCTAATTAAAAACAAATTTAAAAAATTTAAAGAGTCTGTTGTAGATGTCCAGGTGATACCACTCTGGTGAGAGCAGTAGTGATGGAGAGAATGCAAGGATTCAGGATATGTTTTAGAGAATTGACAGGACATGTTGGTGGAGTAGATACAGGAGATGAGGTGAATCATCAGAAAGGACTGCTA
Source organism: Cabassous unicinctus (assembly GCA_029593785.1). Classification (NCBI taxonomy): domain Eukaryota; kingdom Metazoa; phylum Chordata; class Mammalia; order Cingulata; family Chlamyphoridae; genus Cabassous; species Cabassous unicinctus. Next base: position 25,857 of record JAQZBX010005595.1, read on the forward strand.
AGCTTGTGACTAGTAACTCGTGGAAAGTGATACTATTTCCTTTGCTGTGGGGCACTCAGGAGGAGCAGGTATAGGAAGTATGAGAGAACTCAAGGATTCTGTTTTGGATATGTTAGGTTTGAGATGCTTATTAGTCATCCAAGTGGAGATGTCAAGTAGGCAGTTGGGATAGAGTTTTATTGCTCAATACAGGAGTCTGGAATAGAGATGTTTTGGAGGCATCAGCATATAAATTAGCACTGATCAACAAAAACATGTGAGCCACATATGTAATTTTTTTTTAGGTGGTACTGGGGGATTGAACCCAGGACTTTGTACATGGGAAGCAGGCATTCAACCACTGAGCTACATCAGCTCCCCATACATATGTAATTTTAAACTTTCTAGTAGCCACATTGAAAAAGCAAACAGGTTAAATTAATTTTAATATATTTCATTTAACCCAATATGTACAAAATATTATTGTGACAGTTTGACACTTTTTGTGGCTCCCAGAAAAGATCATGATCTTGAAGCTAATCCATTCCTGTGGGTGTGGGACTCTTAGATTGGATTGCATTCAGTTTGGGGGCCTTTGATTGGATTACTTCAGTGAGGTGTGACCCAGGGTGGGTCTTGGTCCTCTTGCTGGAGTCCTTTATAATCAGAGGACTGAACACAGAAACACACAGAGAAAAAACCACAGAGATGGAGAGAAGGAACCCAGGAGATCAGAGAGGAACCCAGGAGAGAGGAAGCCACAGATGGAGCAGCCAGAGCTGAAGCAACAAGACCGGGAAGATAAACAGATGCCTCCACATGCCTTGCCATGTGGAATGAGTCTAGGAGACAGCACCTCTGATGATGGACATTTTTACAGCCTCAGATCTGTAAGCTTTTAACCGAATAAATCCCCAGTATAAAAGCCAATTCATTTCTGGTATATTGTTCTCAGCAGCTTTTAGCAAACTAAAACAATTATCATTTCAACATGTAATCAATATAAAATTATTAGTGAGATATTTTACTTTTTTTTTTTGTATTAAGTCTTTGAAACCCAGTGTGTATTTGGAATAACCATATTTCAGGTGCTCAATAGCCACATGTGGTAAGTGGCTAATGCACTGGACAGCACAGCAGTGACAATTAAAGCTATGGGACTGGATGTATGGGAGAAAACCTAGAACTGAGCCTTAGAGCACTTGAACATCTAGAGTTCATCTATTAGAGGAGCTGACAAATGAGACAGCAAATGAGAGAGCCCAGTAAACTAGGAGGAAAAGAGTCGGGCATAATGTCATGGGAACTATAAACATGGGAAGAGCATAAACTGCTGTTGAGAGGTTGAGAACAGCCAAGTGACTACTGTATTTGGAAAGATGGAATTGTTGGAAATTTGGCAAGGCAGTTTCAGTAGACTGGGGGCTCCTCCAATTGGAGCTGACGGAAGACTGGAGGTGGAAAGTGGGGCATCTTAAAAACAACACGTCCAATACAAACATATATATACACGCCAGTTCTATTTCATGTTTGTGCCTTTATTGTCCTTCCTAACCTCCCCACCCCTCCACTCCCAACCAACTCCCGCAACCCGGCACCCTGACTAGCTCGCCCTTACTAAGTCTAGTGTAGGTGTCAACGCCAAGACGCTTCAGCGCTCTTTTTCCCTAAAATTCGGTTAAACTGTGCACCTGTTCTTCTTTCCCCGAAGGCCTCTCCCATTTGTGCCTCTAGAATTCAGTGCCTCTCTCTGCCGCGCAGTGCCTCTCTCACCTCATTCATTCGTTCATCATATTGTTTTTATAAATATGTTTCTGTCAATCTCTCCAAGTAAACCGTGAACTCTTTGAGGCCAGGGTGCTTGTCTCATTCCATTTTGTACCTGGCACACGATTTGACATATCCGAAGATGCTCGGTCAAGTCTTGTGTTTATTAAGAGTAGTCAAAGAAAGTGTGTGGAGCATTACAGCCAGGAGAAGCGCCGTGCGTGTTTTAGTGTCCTAGGCGCTGGCAGGATCACCTAGAGGCACGCACTTTCTCCAGGTGAAGCTACGGCGAATCTTTAATGAGAGTATATGTAGGCAGAGTTGGAAACAAAAGAATATTGATATAAACAGAGAAGGGTGACTGTGGGGGCCCAAGGATCCACACGCCGGTAAAGACCATCGCCCAAGAGAACAAACCTGCTGCGTAACTGCACCTTCTCCCCGCCTCCCGCGCCAGCCCCGCCCTCTCACGTGATCACAGCCGCTCACGGGAGCAGGCCCTACGTACCCGGCCGGGGAGTCACGTGAGCGACAGCTGTCATGTGATCGCAGCCTCTGCTGAGCTTCCGCGGCACTGCTTTTTGCAGGGTAATCCAGTTGCCACCGTCTTTGCTTATTTTACTCCCGCATGCCTAATGGAGGAGGAGGAAGAGGAAGCGCGGGCATTGCTGGCAGGCAGCCCCGACGAGGCCGGCAGAGGTACCCCGGCTGCCCCCGAGGCGCTGCCGGCCTTCTGTGACCCCAGTCGCCTGGCACACCGACTTTTGGTGCTGCTGCTGATGTGCCTCCTTGGCTTCGGTGAGCCGTCCGGCCGGGAAGGGAGGGGCTAATAATCGAGGAATTCCCAACTTTCTTTCGGCGAGTTCAGGAGCCGGGAGACCCGCACCGAGCTCACCGGTGCCATGGGGCCTCAGCGCAACTTCTGGCTTCAGACCAAGCCTCCCCTTCTTTCCATTAGCTGCCCGGTCCAGCCGGTGGACGTTGCTGGTTACTCGGTGTCCCGAACGAGGGCATCCGGGTACAGAGCTGGGCGGTTTTTGTCCCTCTCGTATGCTCTCCAGGAAGTCCCGGAGGCTACCAGCTCTCTTCCTGGGACCATAGATAAAAGGAATCTTTCTAGATCTTCAAGGTTCCTTTCCTTTGTGCTTTGGAGGAATTCATAAAACATGAAGTACTTCTCCCCTCTCCCGTGCAAACAAAACAAACTCCCCAAGCAAGTCTTAATAAAAGGAATGATTTCGTTGTTGGCAGTCTTTTGTTTCCCACCCTCTTTGGGAAAATATGTGAATGTGTCTTTCTCATTGTTTTAGTGACTAGAAATGTTCTCTTAATCTTCTGTTCTGCTGCTGTGAAGCAATGACATTGGATTCAGACGTGGCGTAGGCTTGGCGGTGGCTGTTTGCACTTAAGAAATCTAGTGACTCTTTTTTTTTTCTTTTCTGAGTTACCGGGACCGGGAATTGAACCCGCATCTTGTATGTGGGAAGCCGGTGTTTAACCACTGAACCACATCGGCTCCCCTAAAAAAAATTTTTTTTTTTTTTTTAGTGATGAGTCTTTATTGAAACAATTTAAAAAATCTTCGTATGTTCTAGTTTTTAATTTTCAACATCTTAATCTTAATGTCAATATTAGCTTGATATGAATAGAATAATGTGTTTTTCAGGGGGGGCAGCTGGAACCGTTGTAATAACCAGGTTTGGGAACATAGTTTTTTATGTCACTGCTGGAATATATCAGAAGGCATGAAGGATGCTTTGGGAATTGGTTTCTATGCAGATTTCTGCCTTTAAAATTTATTTACTTTTTAGAGATGATGCCCTTCCATTAGCTTTAAAGCAAGACATTGATATCCCTTACAAGGTATTAAAATAGGAAATAGGTTGCTGGTTTTAGAAGCCAAAAAGCAAGAAAAAGACCTACAAAGCACTTTTAGAAAATTGTCCCTATTCAAGCAGGCATGTTTGGTAAATTCTGATTACCTGTCTGGGTTTCAGAGGCTAGATTCGTACCAAACTTTTTAATGACCATTTTCTTTCCTTTGAATCCATAGCTTCTGGTATGTACTTCCAAGGAGAGAGAAATGGAGGCAGTATTGTCTTGTAGTCTATGAAATAATCTGTCAATTATATAATTATTAAAATAAATTCATGTGTGTGAATACTGATCCTCTCCCCACTTCTCTCTCACCCTGCCCCCCCCCCCTCCATTTCTGGCACTGTATTAAATTACTTGATCTGCAGTGTTCTGTTTGTAGAATTAGGACTCTTGTTTCAAATTATGGTATAGTTAAATTCTCAAGATAAGTGGTGACTTAGCTAAAATTATAAGGAAACGCTGAGGATGTTTGTAAAATATTGTGTGTGTGTGTTTTGGTAGCTTTAAATAAGGAAAATACAGCTGCTTCATGAAAATGTTAATAAAATAATAGACATGTGCAGCATAATGAAAGTAAAGTGGAAAAACAATGATTAATTGTTAATTTCTTAATTCAGATTTCCAGTATTTGTTGTAAATGCATACTAAGAATAAATCATTTGGCATGTTTTCTCTGAGTTACTGGCTACAACTTAGATAATACTGGTGGATCAGGAAGAGTTCCAAAAAGTTTTACTCAGTGTGTGTTCTTGAGCCCCTAGTATAAACATTTAAAATTGCCATTTGAGTAGTAATTGCAACTTGAAATTTTAATATGGACAATATTATTAAAAAATATATGCTCTTCTCTTTTATTTTTTAGGTAGCTATTTTTGTTATGATAATCCTGCTGCCCTTCAGACTCAGATTAAACGGGTAAGTTAATTTTCTTCTTTTTTCTTTGAATTCTTTTTACCTTTGATTCTTTTGTTAACTTTGGAGCAAATGGAGCTGTTGAGACATCATCAGCTCTCAGGGTGCCTAGTCTGAAATGTTGACCGCTGAATACATTTTAACAACTGTAGTCACCAAATCAGTGAGTGGCAAGGAGTGTTCTTGAGTTGGAGTCAATGGCCACAAAGAATTCATTTATAGCACATGACTTTAAATTGTTTCACACCTCAGATATATAATTATGTGCTATTTTCATAATATTGCCAAACAGTATTAGTTTTTTTTTGCGTTTTACTCTCTCATTGCTTGATCATGAGAATTACAAGTGATTTGGTAGGATAACTTATTTACTTCTTAAATACGTTTGTTGCTGTTATTGTTTTTTAAATGCAAATACTGATTGCAGAGGATTGTCCATGTTAGTATTTTCAGCCTAGGTTTGTATTAGAAAACCATATTTGATATTTACAATTTCTTAGTATTTTACTTTCTCAGCTACTGAAACAAATACCATACAATGGATTGGCTTAAACAGTGGGAATTTTTTGGCCCACCGCTTTGAGGCTAGGAGAAGGCTAAAATTGAGGTGTCAGCAAGGTGATGCTTTCTCTCTGAAGGCTGTGGTGTTCTGGGCTGGCTTGGGTCTTTGGCTTTTCTGTCCCATGGTGATGTCCTCTCCTTTCTTGTCCAGGCTTCATTGACTTCATGCTTGCTTCTCCTTGTGGCTTCCTTTCTTTGGCCTTCTCAATAAGGTCTCCAGTAGCAGAATTAAGACCAGTCCTGACCCACTTGGCCACACCTTAGCTAAAAAAATAAGATCTTCAGAGGTCCTCTTTGGGATGGGTTCACATCCACAAGAATGGATTAAGATAATTAAAATGTTTTTTTCTGGGGTACATAATTCAACCTACCACACTTGGATATTTAGTCTTTTTTCTTTGTACAGGTTTTTATTTTTATTTTTATTTTTTTTATCCTTTGGACAGGAAGAAATGCATAGATTCTAGAATGAAAGGGAAAGTGGGTAGGAGTTGGTAGTGGGTGGGGATGGGCCAAGGTGATCTTATTCAATGTGGGAGGAGCTCCCACTACTTGTGGTATAGGAGGAATAAGAATGTAGAATGCCTAGCAGATGGAGACAGTCTCCATTGCAGGATCTGATCCTAGAATCCGCCAGGCCTCTGAAGTGGCATGTGGGCCCTGTGTGACTGTGTTTTTCTAGGGCAGGAGCCATAGCTTTCATGACATTCTCAAAGCAGCTAGGGACTTTACAAATGGTGAAGACACTCCTGTTCTACACAGAAAGAATTAACGTAACCACTTTCTATTTTAAATTGTGATGTTTTAATTTGTTAGTTGCAAAATTTAATTGTTTGGGGGAAATATAGCTTTTTTTTCTTTCCATTTAGGACATGCAGGTGAATACCACGAAATTCATGCTGCTGTATGCCTGGTATTCTTGGCCCAATGTGGTTTTGTGTTTCCTTGGTGGCTTTTTGATAGATCGAGTATTTGGAATACGGTAAGCTTAAAATCTCACCTATGGTAAACACTGGTTATTAGGCAAATACAAAACTATAAGTTATTTCTGGAAATAATTCATTAAATGTCCATATTGACTGTGATAGCCTGCATTAGTTTTCAGTTTTTTAAAAATGATTTTTGTGTTTCTCTGGAATTGGTTTTTGAAGCTTGATTGGATTTCCTAAAGTAGTTCATTTCAGGTTAGGACTAGCAAATGCTGCTGGTGGAATAAGCGAACTCGGATATGTAGAGGTAGATTATGCCCAGGCTTGGGATCAGACAAACCAGATCTGAGCCCCATTGCTGCCACTTGCTCAGCTTTCTAACTGTATGACTTTCTCAGCTGCAGTTTCCTCATTGGTAAAGTATGGATAATAATTCCTACCTCTCAAGGTAGTTAAGAGAATTGACTGAGAGATGAATGTAAAGTATTTGGCACATAAGTAGTAAGTGCTGCCTCCAGCCCCCTGAGATTTTCTCTTTCTGCCTTTTTTGGGCGTTGAATTTTTGTTGCCACTTCTATTAGGTGCTGAGGAGGGAATAACATTGTAAGCTGTGTCACTTTCCATCCTTAGGTTTGTTTGTGTGTGTTGCTAGCAGAGACTTTAATGGGGTTGTAGACTGGGCATCTTTTCGGAAGAAAGAAACCAAGATAATAAAGGTTCTTCAGACCATGTCAGGTAGATAAGGGATGAAGAAACTAAGTGTTTAGACTTGGGGACTAACTTTGACACTTTTTGAAGTATTAGAGTGTGAAGAGGGAGTTATATATATATATTTTGTCCCATGGGATAGAATTAGTCTGAAACTTCGGGGGTGTGGGATGGTGGGTGGGTGGACATAATCCACTTCATATGACAAAGACTTTGATGTAGCTTTCAGGTTGACAAAGGTGACACGAATTGCCTTGAAACCACAGTGAATTTCCCAGTGCTGGAGAACATTCAGTAGAATGTGGTATGGCCATTTTTGCAAAGACTTTGAGTTTCAGAAATATGGTTTACTCAGAGGACCTTAAGGGTCTCTTAATGCTGGCATTTTATTATTGCAGTATAACATTAATTAGGTAGTGACTGTAGAATGTTAGATTAGGCAGATTTATAATTGTATTAAATTGGTTGGTATTTGTTGGTTGGTTGGTAAATAGTTTTCAGTTATCAAGAATTCTAACCATTTAAAATTACTTAACCCAGAATTTCTTAGAATCAACACTAAACTCTTAATAGAAGTTTTATAAAGAATTTCCATGTTTTAGTAGTTTGGACTCTGGGACCTTCTTGAAGATTATGTGATAAGTTTTTTTTTTTAAGAGATAATAATGGCTTAGATTAATATATGCCATCACTAAAGCTCTCAAGAAGTTAGACTTTTCTAGATCAGCATTCAGGCTAGGAAAGTTGCTGACTTCAGCATCAGACCAACACTTCACTTTTCTTTATTTGGAGGAAATGCAAAGGGCAAAGAGAACCAATGAGTAGTGTTAAAAGACTCGGTGATGGGATTAATAGTAACATATTCTTAATTTTCTCTCTTAAACAGATGGGGCACCATTATTTTTAGCTGCTTTGTTTGTGTTGGACAGGTAAGGAAGGCCAAAGTGGCCATTGATTTTGTAACAGTGGCTTTCAGAGTCTTGTCAAATCCCACTGCAAATATGTGTTTAATGAATACCTAATTTAATAAGGCAGGGTCCACAAATGTCCATGATGAATATTAAAATTTTAATTTCACAGATTTACTAAGGAGGAATATTAAAACCAGGGCAGAGGTTGTGATTCATTATGTTACTTACTGTTTCTCTTGAATACCTTGACTTGACTTTTTCATTGAAAGCAAAATTCTTACATTATAGGTTGTTTTTGCTCTGGGTGCAATATTTAATGCTTTTTGGCTGATGGAATTTGGAAGGTTTGTGTTTGGGTAAGTAATATATAACTTTATCCTAACATATTATTGTTTTAGTGTTCATTTACCAACTTATTAATATTTTATTTTTTAACAGATACTATATCTTCTGGAGAAATTGCTTCAAGTCTTTAAAATCTAGCCTTATATACATAATTATTTCTTAATTTGCCTTTAAAGTAAGCAAAACTATTGAGTAGCCATAATTAACTCTGTGTTGGGTTCAAATATTAAGTAGTTCTCCAGAAATGGTATTTTTCCTAGGAGTTTTTGCTTATCCTGTTATACTGACTATGATTTAAACCTCATTTTAAGGAGTGTAGGCCATCAACATCTAGGTCGGTAATTCATGGGCATTTCCCTGTTTCATAGTGGGTTGTATGCATGTCTCTTTTGGACCCTACTCAAGAAGCTTGAATGAGCAAAATGCCCCGAGACTGATAGGTGGATGTGAATTTTCAGTTTGTTCGGTACTGAACAGTGTTCAGTAAAGCTGGACTCAGTGTCTGAGTCTAGTCTTAGGTTTCCTGCCATGAGAAATGCTGACAACATAGTTACATATTCAAGCTTTAACTGAAGAACATAACTTATGTAAGCTTTTCACAGATACCAGAGACACGGGGGCATATCTAACATACCCCAAGAGTGCTCTAAGTGAGAGAGAAGAAAACAAAATGGATGTAAAAACATGAAAGGACTTCAAAGAAGGAACTGTGGTCAGAAATGGCCTCATGGATGAAGTGGGCCTTGATGGAAGTGTAGGACTTGGATTGAAGAAGAGAGGGAAAATATTTTTGGACTAGGATGGGGTAGTGGGGAGCGATCAGTGTTAGGATATGGAGTAGAGGAAGATCCAAAATGAAGGTCTGAAGGGGGAATGTAAGTATATGGAACTAACAGAAAGCAAGTTAAAACCCAAGAGATAGGAGAACCTTGAACATGGAAGATGAATCGCAGGGTTGATTAATAGAGAGCTTCGTGTATTGGCCTGAAGAGTGTAGTTTTCTGTTTTCACAGAGTATGGACTACTCTCCCCACATCAACATTTTATGTGTATACTCCTTTTATTGGCTGTTATGGTTCCTACTGTAGCATATCAAATTACCCCAGAATTAAGCAGTATAAAAAAGCCTTTCATTACATTCATGGACTCTGTGAGTCAGGAATTTGGGCAGGGTACAGCATGGATGGCTTTTCTGTGCCCTGTGATGTCGGAGCCTCAGCTGGAAAGATCATTTGAAGGCTGGGGCCTGGAATCATCTGGTTTCTTGACTCATGTCAGGCTCCCGGGCTAGGGTGACTTGAAGACTAGGATAGCTGACTTGAACTCCTAAGTTGAGCATGGCTTTCTGATAGCATGGCGAACTGAAGGTAGTTAGACTTCTTACAAGGTGGCTCAGGGCTCTGAGTGTGAGTGAAAAAGCAGGTGTTATATAGCCTTTTGTGACCTTGCAAACACACATATTCTATTCTATTGATTTGGAACTGTCACAGCCCACCTACATTTAAGGGGAGGAGATATAGACCTCACCTCTCGGTATGAGGAATATAAAACGTATTTTGGGGCTGTGTTTTAAATCTGCTGCATTGGCTGGCTAGGGTGTTTCTTTAAAAGCTGTGCCTTTTCTTTATTTTCTCATTTTTAGGATTGGTGGGGAGTCTTTAGCAGTTGCCCAGAATACATATGCTGTGAGTTGGTTTAAAGGCAAAGAATTAAACCTGGTGTTTGGACTCCAGCTTAGCATGGCTAGAATTGTAAGTATGATGACAAATGTAATGAAGCAAAATAGGAAGCAAAAGACTGAATCTTGTTATTTTTTTTAAAGTCACATGCTATGGTGTGTGTGTGTGGCAAGTTAGGTATTTTAGTAAACAGTGATTTTTATGTATTCCTCTAGAATATAGGACAGCATTTACTTTATTTAATGGAGGCATTCCTAACCTTATTTCAGCTGGGAAACAGTCTAAAATGGCTGACTCTGCATACATTAGTTCAAAGGATCTTGGCATTGGAAGGAATCTAAGAGTTTTTGTTGCCTAATTTCTTACCCACTTTTGACATATGGTCATCCAGGCTCTGCTCGTGTATGTTTAGTGATTAATCAGGAGCTTTCTCGGATGGGGAAGTCCATCTACTTCTGTTTAGCTCCGACTTGATCAAGCTCACTTCCTTGGTGATCTCATCTAGTTTCGCAATTTTAAAAACCTTTTCTTTGCTCCCAACCAAATTGATACCATTCGTTCAGACTTTTACAGCCATATATGTAACAGCCATATTTAACTTTTCCACTTGAATGTCTAGTAGGCTTATTAGGCCTGACATGCCCCAAACTAAGCTTTTAGTATTCGACTCCCACCCCCCAAGCCAGCTCCTGCAGTTTTCTCCTCCTCAGTTACTGGCAACTCTGTTCATTTAGTTGCTCAGGCAAAAGCTTTGGTGTTGTCCTGAATTCTTCCTTTTTTCTCCCACACTCCACATATTTTTTGTTAGTAAATCCTATCAGCTCTACCATCAAAATCTGACCATTTCTCACCATGTCCACTGCCAACCACTCTGGTCCAAGAACCGTCATGTATTAGGGGCTCAGTCATTGCTGAATGAATGAATGAATAAATGAATGAAGATGTCGTCTACTACAACTTATACTGTCCTCTTTATGGACATTCAGAAGAAAAATTTTTTTCAGAGATTAGTACCAGGAAAAGTTGTGCTTTTTTCTGTGCTATTGGTATATTTCTGTTTTAGATGTCCTGTGAATTTTGTAACTTGTTTTTCATTTTTTGCTTTGGCTACTGGGAATTTCTGAACCTACTCTGTTATTTTGAGTACTAGCAATTTCTGTAAATTGGCGTATGTGTATAATATTCTTATCTGTGCCTTTATCTTAGATAATATTTTTCCTAGATTTTTAAAATTTTAAAAATTTATCTCCTATTTAATCTGGGTCCTATTAGACATATTTCTCTAAGCCACCTTAAATTCTATTTTTGAACAAGGCAGAGGTAAAAATAATCAAAAACTCTGTTGACTTGTTTCTTCCCTTTTAGGGAAGTACAGTAAACATGAACCTCATGGGATGGCTGTATTCTAAGATTGAAACTTCGTTGGGTTCTGCGGGTCACACAACCCTTGGCGTCACGCTTTTGATCGGTTAGTGAATCTGATGTCCCGTATCTCGTCTCTTCTGAAAGCACGTCACGGGAAGTATTGTGGCAGCATGGGAAGAACACCGGAGTCATTGTTAGATCACTTTGGTTATAGTTTTGCCTCCACAATTCACTAGTTCTTTCACTTATCTAGAAATAGTGAATCATTCACCCTGTTTGTATTTTAATTTCCACTCTCTTAAAATGGAAGATCTTACTTTGCTTTGCTACTTTGGCAATGTTGTGAGGAGCAAATGAAATAGTGAAAATTCTTAGAAAACAATCATGGTATTTCTGCATGTAAGGTGTTAATAGTTTCTAACAGAAGGGAGAATTGTTTCCTTCTGCTAGAGACTATAGAAACAATAATTGTTTAATATTGATGAAATTCAGTCAATATTAGATTTTATGGAGGGCAGAGATGATATGACATGGTTGAAAATCCACTAATCTGGGCATATGGGAGCCTGAGTTCTAGGCCTGGCTCTAACTAGTTTTGTGATCTCGGCCAAGGAAATTAACCTTTCTGAGTCTCAGGTTTCTCTTCCGCAATATCGAGGATGTTTGCCAAGGCCTGTACAAGTCCCTTCTGTCCCTAAGCTCTCTTAGCTAATGGTCTCTTGTGCTCATTGCTCGGTGGATCACTGAGAAGTGTGCAGGGCTCCCTGGATTCACCGTGCAGGCTTTTTCTCTGAGCAGTGAATTTGTCGAACAGCCCCACAGTGTGTATGTATAGCTGCCTGCAGAGCCCTAGAGAGACCTGTAGGAATAGGGGGCAAAGTTCTATGCCCATAATTTGCATATCTCTTATTCCTTGTAAAAAGAAGACAATAGAGAGGTAATCCTAAACAGGCAAACTTGTACCCAAAGACTCCTCCCATCTTCTCTCATGTACAAATCCTTTACCTTTCCTTACTCTCAAATACTTCTCCATAGTCTCTTAAATTCCCGGTACAATGGAGCCTCTGAGAATTTTAGAGCCAAAAAATATCTGTGCTCTCATCAGGTCAGAGCCTCTCATTTCACAGATGGGCATATTGAAAGGTTACGTTTTGTTCAGCTTGTGAGTTCCAGGACTAGAACCCATGTCTACTGACTCATTGCAGTGATTTTCCAATTGGACCATATTATGCCAATCAATTAAAATTTTATTTATTTATTTTTTTAAAAATTCTTCTTGAGAAGGGTGAATCTATTCACTCTTTATTGTGATTGCTTTAGTGGTAGGAGACCAGCCTTAGTAAGTAATGCTGAATACTCAAAAAGAGAACTTGAGGGAGCTGTGCTGTGGGAGGTTAGAGCTCTTTGCGCCCCCAGAGCATTGGAGCAAAGGTTCCTTTGAGAAGGAAGCAGGCAGAAGATGAGATGATTGCAGAATCAGGCTCTGCTTTTGTAATGTTCCCACCCCCAGCATCCATCAATAATTGTTGCTTAAACGGTGATGAAATTAGGACTAATTTGTTTGCTTGTTTTCTACTTTCCTCAATCTGTTTTCTGCATTAGACCTGTCTAATTGGGTCTAATCTTTTCCCTCTAATCTCCAGCCTTCTAGTGGGAAATAGCATAGCAACCCTGCCTGCCCTGGAGTGCTTCCCACGGCCCCTCCTCTGCCTCCTGCCTGGAGCAGTAATCCTAGGCTTTCTGTAGACCTGTCTTCAGCTGCCATCCTTTTCAGTTGTTAAGTTTTCTGCTGCTTGTATAACATGCTGACCTTCAGAAACCTTATACCTGGTTCTCTTTTTAAAATCTTTTTTTTTTTTCCCTTATAGGGGGTATAACTTGTATTCTTTCACTGATCTCTGCCCTGGCCCTTGCTTACTTGGATCAGAGAGCAGAAAGAATTCTTCATAAAGAACAAGGAAAAACAGGTAAGTCTAAACTTAAAAACAACACTACAAAGTCAGACTTTAGGGGGATGGGTTATAGGGTTTTTAAGGTGATTTGCAATGAGATAAGTTCCTAATGCAGCATTGTAAACCCAGTGGGGCTTAGTATCGGTTTTTAAACTTTTCTTTTATTTTTAAATTCTATTTTCAGTTGTCTAAATTTTGGGGTACAGTTTTTCTTCCTTACATGTGGTCAGCAATGTCTTTGAGAGTGTACATTTTAAAATTTTATTATTATTTTTCTTTTTTTGCTTATTTTCATTTTTTTGGGGGGGGAGGTATAAATTCTTGATTGTACTTTGTCTCTTTGCAAAATGATTATTGCTCCTGGAAGAGGGCAGGAGGGTAGATACAAATCTTAGGTTCTGCTTTTCCTAATGTCTTTTTAAGTTAACTAATGTAGGTACTAATGTTTCTGTAATTTACTGAGATAAGTAATTTTTAAAATGAATTGCAAAGATTAATTACATGGTAAACATTCTCAACTGTAGATATGTAAAAGTATGCATATAACACCTTCTCTTTCTTCTATAAGGTGAAGTTATTAAGCTGACTGATGTGAAGGACTTCTCCTTGTCCCTGTGGCTCATATTCATCATCTGTGTCTGCTATTATGTGGTGGTCTTCCCTTTTATCGGGCTGGGAAAGTGAGTATTCTCTAGCATTCCATTTTTGTTGGTTCAGTTGTAATGAGAGCGCAATCACATAAATGCATTTTTTTTAGTTGTATACCTTCTTTGGATATAGCTTATATTTACACAGGAATTGTTTTATGTCATCTTGGGATACAGCTAATTTTCTTAGCTTAGAGTTTAATATTGGTTTAATGCTTTGATTATTATTTTGAAGAAATGCCTAATAACAGTTTTTGAGCCACAGTATTGATTTGTCTTAATAGCTGATTTTGGCCTGGCATTTCTTTTTCATTTCCTCTTTATTCCATGTGCACGTGTAATGGAGAAAGAACACGTGGAATGGAGACAGAACCACTCATATTGTATTGGTCCCTTGTGCCTGGAGGGCATCTCCAGTTGCTAGGACTGGAGACTTGCCACACTCAAATCCAGGGGTCCCAGTGGATTCTTTTTTGTATTATTTTTTCATTCTTTCTTCTCTTTCTCTGTCAGCTTCTTAAACAGAGCAGTGTGTGGATGTGACCGTGTTTGTGGAAATGTATCTTTGCACTTATAATCTTTAAATTTAGGTTGTAGTTTTAAATAATTTTAGACAAGAATCCTCTTTATTATTTAGAAAGAACTTAGTTCTGCTTTGAAGGAAAAGCAGCAGTCTTAATTCTATGTAGTCATATACTTAGTTCTGAAAATCTGTGTGTATTGTTTGCTATAGAAGTAAGAGAGAAAAAAGAGGCATCCGTATATTTTATGTAATTAGTGAAGTATTTAAACGCATAAGCTGTGGCAGATTGCTTAGAAATGAATATCAGGAAAGGTAGGAAAACAGTATCAAGCAGGAAAAGTTTATTAGACTTAGAGTTGTTTTTATTCAGCTTTATTTTGCCTTTATTTTTTTGAAAACAGAGTAATTCTCTCTAAAGTGCTTCTTTCTCTTTCTCTCCAACTTTTCAATTTTAGAGTTTTCTTTACAGAGAAATTTGGATTTTCCTCCCAGGCAGCAAGTGCGATTAACAGGTATTTCATTAATTGTGTAAATGTTTATTGCATGCATAGTGGAGTCTTTAATTATAATTAAATGTTATAAGAGACAAAAAGGATTCATGTGAAGTAACATTTATAGTGTGAATGATACCCAAGACTATATTGGTACTTGAATCCTGAGTGGCTGTCTTTGCACTAATAGAAAACCAAAGAAATCTTGGATTGCTCTTGATATTTCGTATTTCTCTTTAGTGATGACTGGGAAGGAGACTGTTTTGGAAGAATGTTTCCCTCAGTGAGCTAGGGTTTGCTTTGGCTGCTATTTTGGAGGGACTTGTAGATACTTCTTAGCTGAGTTGCATTTCATTAAATATCTTATATGTTCTCTGGACAGCATTGTATATGTCATATCAGCTCCCATGTCCCCAATATTTGGGATCCTGGTGGATAAAACAGGAAGAAACATCATCTGGGTTCTGTGTGCGGTGGCGACCACTCTGGCTTCTCATATGATGTTGGCCTTTACGCTGTGGAACCCTTGGATTGCTATGGTAACATAAATGTTAACACCTGGGTGGCGGGGGCTTCAGTGAGGACCCCGGAAAGTCCTTGTCTGGAGGCACGATGCCCAGCAAACTGGTGGCTGTGCTTGTGACAGTGGGGGAAACCCTGAATTGTTTTCAATTTCTATGGAATAATTATTTTTAAATTATACATTTAAATTATGCATAAGAGATCTTTTATTTCATTTGGTTTATTTAGGATAACCTTAATGCTGAAATAAAATTTGAAATAAAATAGTCTTTTAAAGGCCAAAATGCTTAGTAGTTCCACTTTTTTCCCTTGTGCTTCAGTAAAAGAGTCTCTTCCATTATAGGTGGGAAAAATTTGTTGGCCTGATAATATCCACAATTTTGCATTCTTTTGTCTTTGACTTGTGGTAGGCCAAAAATTGATAAATGAGTTCATCCAGTTTTTGTTCTTCAAATTGTTGTTTTCAAGACCATCAGGCTAATGTGCTACATTACTTACCTGTTAATAAAAAACTGTCTTTGAACACTTATATTGGTGTACTTAGAATTTCTGTAGGACAAATTCCTAGAAGTAGAAGTGCCACAGCAAAGGCTATCCACATTTAACAATCTTGATAGATACTGAGAAACTGCCTGTCCAGTAACCTTCTACCCATTTATAGCTTCACTGATAATATACAGACGTATACGTTTCTTAGCATCCTTGCTAATACTGGGCATTGGCAATATTTTAATCTTTGGCACTCTGATAGGTGTGAATGATATCTTGTTTTAATTTAAATCATTAGGCTTCTTTTGAATTGGAGAAAAAGATAGCATTAGATGATACTTAAACAGTGGTGGTGGTGGTTGTTTCCCTGCCCTGCTCTCTAATTGGGTGTTGATGGCCCAGAGGCAGGATACTGGTTATTGTCATGATGTTGCTTAATTTGTAATTCCTAATAAATACTGGAAAACTAGCTTGCCTAAATCATTGGTAATAATGTTCAGCAAATTAGCTTTATTTCTTACTTTCTCCTTGACTGTACTCTGGACCCCAGCCAGTTACATATGCAAGTCACCTAATGACACATGAAAAAGGTTAAGGCAGTGTTTGTGGATCTTGTCACCAGAGGGAGACACTTTTGTATATTTTGAAGGTAGTTTTAGCCTGATCACAGTAAAACTTGCATAAATATTCAAATATCAGCTCTTCTGTCACACTTGGTAATCTGCAGCAAAGGAAAGTCACCTTTTGGTTAATATAAGGTTTTTCCTGTTCTTTCACCGCCTTCCATATTGCTTTCTGTAGTGCCTCCTGGGACTCTCCTATTCATTGCTTGCCTGTGCACTGTGGCCAATGGTGGCCTTTGTAGTTCCTGAACATCAGCTGGGAACCGCTTATGGCTTGTAAGTACTGGCACCACAGATCATATAATGTCTCTGCTGTGTTCACTTAATTATCAATTAAAACTTCAGGTTTCCAGAATCTGGTCATCTTCAGGTTTGGGATAGCTCTGAACCTTGAAAAACTGGGAGCAAAAAAAATCATTTAATCTAATTAAGTTACTGTTATGGTAGCAAAAGAGCTCTAAGCCTCCAGCTCAAGAGTTGAGTGCACTTGTAGGCCAAAACTATAAGAGGTGGTTGCTGCCACGACAGTTCCACTGCCTGTTACCTGAGGGCTTCTCAGTGAAGTGCAGATCTCTGGCCTCAAAAGGCAAGAGGGGAAAACAGTATCTGTGGTTGTATTCACGAGGTCCTCTCTGATTCGGCAGGAGGGTGTTGAGTACATCGTGTGCCAAATGAGGCAGGTGAGGGATGACCTTGGAGCACATAGTCCAGAGGTGGAAATAGTCATGGATACGTAACTAGAATATGTAGTGTCATGGAGAAGTTTGAGAGAACAAGGAGAGAGACTATCTTTCCCAGAGTTGAGGGGTGGGAGGTGTGGTGGGCAAAGGGGGCAGACAAGGGTGGTGGAAGGAATGGCATGTGCAGAGACCCTGGGGGGTGAATGGGCCTGATCTAGTAGCCAATGGCGGGGTGGGTCTAGGGAAATTGTGAAAAATGGAGCTGGAGAAGGAGGGTAGTAGGGTCAGTTAACAGGTGTTTTCAGCCAGGGATGACTTGAGTATTTTTGCTTTTTAGCGTGATAAATGTGGAATGAACTGGTGGCAGGGAGGCCAGGTAAAGATCTGTTTTGATTCTACAGGTAGGGGTGAAAGGGCATGAACTAAGAGGAGACAGTAATGATGATAAGGGCTGAAGGGTTTATTCGGGTTGTATGAGGAAGGAGCGGCAGTCAAAGCTGACTCCTAATAGTGAGGTCAGGTCCCCAAGGAGATAAGCAGGTTTATTCTGTTCCATCTGAAATACGGATCTACTTCCCAAGAGCTGAGATTATCAGGACCCCAAGTCATCAATTAAAAAGGTAAATTCTCTTTACTTGGCCCCTTTTTTTTTTAATGTGGCCAAAAAGATAAAGAATCCATTAGGAAAATTATTCTGAAGGGTTTCAATTCTGCCAGATAACACGCAACTATTTAGAAAATACTGCCCTGTCATTACATCCCAGTTCCCTTGTAGTTGAAGTTTTCTATTCTGTATTTGAAAAGTTTTCTCTTTTTCAGAAGTGCAATTTAACATTATGCAGTTTAAACACAGCTTTTACTTAACTAGCACCCTAAAAACTAGGAAAAATGAAAACCTCAAAGACTCTCTTCATCTCTGTCAAAGGCAGGTCTTCCTGTCTCTGGTTGTGTCCTGGTCAGTTGGCACATGTAAGGGGTCCTTACAGTGCCTTGATGTTTTCCTCTGGGTTTACAGAGAACTTGGATCTCATATTCCATTTGAGGTCAAGTTGCATTAGATAAAGATTTTTAAGAGGTTCGAGAATCATGTTCAGTTTTGTTCCCATATCCGTACTGTATGCCTTTTCTGAGGGTTCAGGTAGGCGGCCAGCTATAGCAGTTCTTCAGCGGATGGAGTCTCTGGTTGATCTAACTAAAATGAGTTTATAGTCAGAGATTTACATATGTATGTATATATATACACACCCACCCCTACATACATATATACATGCACAAAACTGTTTCATAAGTAATAGGTAACACTTGAGGCTAAGGTGAATGTTAGGAACTCATGCATAATTTGGGAAGATCCTTTTACTGAATGCATGGGTTTTCTAATTCTTGAAAGTGGCATACATTTACAGACTGCCTCTTTTGTTTCAGGAACTGGGCTTATCTCTGGAAACACAAATATAAGAAAATGTCCCTGCCTTTGAGGACCTCATGTGGGATAGAGTTTTGGTTCCTTTACACTGGTTGTTTAAAATCCCAGTTGTCTCAACAATAAGATTGAAATGATATTTATTAGGGATAATTCATAAGAAAGACACTCATAATATGTGGTTTACAGTTACTAATATTTGTAGTGATGTGTTAGTCTGTATGAAGACTTTTGAAAGTGAAATGTATTTTTATATTTCTTAAATTTTAGCATGCAGTCCATTCAGAATCTTGGGTTGGCGATTATTTCCATCATTGCTGGCATACTGTTGGATACTCGGGGATATTTATTTTTAGAAGTTTTTTTCATTGCCTGTGTTTCTTGTAAGTATGCCATGTGGCAACATTTAGTTTCTTTTAATATGTAGCTGAATGTGCTCAATTTTATGTTTACAGTGGAACCATTTGAGGGGTCCTGAGTATGTTCCTCTTGTGAATGTGTGGACTTCAGTGTGATGGGGAATGTTGCTTATTAGGCATTTTGAAATTGCTTTTATTCTTAGTCCTGTTATTTAATTTTCACCTGTAGTGTCCCATTGATTAAAAAGAAGTATTAGGAAACTGTTGAAACAGTATAAAAATGAATGAACAATTTTCCAAAGATAACCTTCATCATCTACATAAATTGTTCATCTGAAAAAAGCTCTTATGTGCTATATAAAGATGTCCTTTGTACTTCAATAATGTATTTAAAACTACAAACCGAAGAGATGATTTTATCAAACTTGGCTTTCAGTTACAGGGAATAAAGACTATCCGTACTTGACATCATAATTTTAGAAACAAGCACATTGAATTTAAAAAATAAATCGTTTGCTTTTAAAAAGTAGATCATATAAGAATTCAAAACATTAGGTCACAAAAGTGTGTGTGTGTCTGTTTTCTCTATTGCACTATGTGGTTTAATTCCTGTCTACAGTTGGATATATATTTGGCCCACAAACCAAACACCACGCCATCAAAAATGTATATTTTTTTGGCCATGTTAATTTAAAGTAAATTAACAGTGTGTCTCCCTTGTAAAGGAAAAAGCCCAGAAGCTGGCTTTCGGAGGTTTTTTACTGGCTCTTGGGTGCTGGGAATCTAATGACCATGTATGTCACGGTAGACATGATGTTTTCAGAGCCCAAACTCCCAAAGGATGACTTCTCTTTGGCTTTCTATAAAACAGTATAGGGCTGGCAGTGGTTTCGGGAAGTGCCAAGAAGGACCAATGTGTCCAGAGGGAGAGGAGGGAGTGGCAGGGTTGCCATGTGGTGGGCCTACTCCTCTGGGTGCTCAGCTTCTCCATTTCTGGCCTGTCAGTAACTGACTTTTAGTGCTTTTTGGAAAGTAACAATAATTTGAATAGTGTTTTTATTTTTAAACACTAGTTAATAAAAGTTTGATTGTGTCTAAGTTTTGCTTTGTAATTTCTGATTGCATAGGAATTGCTGGTAAGAAATACGCATTTTTTAAGGGCCCTATGTTTTTTCCCCCGTAGTGTCACTTTTATCTGTGGTCTTGCTCTATCTGGTGAATCGTGCCCAGGGTAAGTAGAAGTTATGCTGTTTTCTTCTCAAGCCCCCGGAGATCATCTTGTGGAGTGCTTGGGTTGTCTGCAAGCCTCAGGACAGGCTGGTGCTTTAGTTCCACGTGATGATGACATTCTACTCCTAGTGATAGAACACATTTAATTATGTTACATAGAATTACATATTCTGGACCTTCACATTCATTAATATTGTCATGTTCCTTCTGGCCAGTTCAGTTTAAGTGTTGTAATGAAAAATTTTAGATGTTATTTTTATAGTAGCATAGAGAAACATGGCATTTTTTTATACCTTAGTGTAACTAAGGCCCCTCCTGTGTTACTGTCTTATATATTTTAAAAATAAGTAAGCAAATTTGTAACTACAATTTGCATTTTTAGGTTGAAAGTGTTTGGTTTAGAATAGAAATGACAGGGTTTTCTTTAGCCAACAATATATGTTGCTTGCACTAGTGCTTTTTTCTTCATTCTTTATAAGGTTTTGATGTTACCCTTGTTTTTCTAATTGGCTTTCTTCTAAAAGGTGTTATATACTCAGCAGAATATAATGTACATGCTGTTTAAATAATTTTAGGTAATTTCCTTTAATTTCTTTTAATTTTCACTATTACTGAATATTAATACAATGTCTCAGTTAACAAAAGCTGAAACAATACATAAGTCCACTCTTAAAAAATAGCTAAAATTAAGGGGTGATTACTTACATTTTTAAGGATTCTTTTCTTAAAAAACATTTTTTCCCCTTGGCAAATTTCCAGTAGGTAAACTCTTTCTCATCTCCCATAGCTTTTTCTGTCACTAAAAATAAGGTGTATCTATGCAAATGTTTGTGTGTGTGTGTACGTGTATTTGAATTTTATTTACTGATGATATATTGACAAGATTCTATGCTTGTTTGTATTTTAGGTGGTAGCCTCAATTATTCTGCAAGACAAAGGGAAGAAATAAAACTTTTTTCTCATACTGAGTAAGTATTAAAGGAGAAAAATTATGCTTGCTTTGAAAATCTTAAATACTAGCATTTTATTTCAAAGTATTGGGTTTGGACTTGAAATAAGTCTTTTTCTTGAGTTTCATGAACTAACGATTATGGCTGGGTGGGACTATTATAACAAAATTCTTGTTCCAGAAAATTTAAAAAGGTGGACATCAAGGATTAAAAAAAAGATTTATGCTTTAAACTGTCTTCTGAGAGGGCTGGTGGGCGGGTGGGGGGCAGTGTGTGGAGAGAGGCAGTACTTGTAATTAATTGGAGGAAAGGCCTTTTTCCTAAGTTCCTGTGCGGGGCTCACCCCTGTCGTTTCTCTGCTATTTTCCTTTTCTTTAGTAGTTGAGATAAGTTTTCATCTTCTCTTGGTACTAACATGCTCTTCTATGTGTTCTGACTCATTTGGGACGCATTAAAGTATATGCTGTGGGGTTTCAGTTAAATTAATTTTTCTTACGTTTGTGTTAAAACATAATAGTGATCCTGTTTCCTGTTATTTCTAATATTTTAGACATTGACTTTTTTTATGATTGTTTTAATTTTGACTATATATATCATATGACTGCAAGTTTTGTGACTTTTTTAATAGGTTAAAGTCTAGTAGAACATAGTATTTTTTGGAGGGGATGGCTTTACCATCTAACCTCTCCAAATTCACTTTGTGGAGGTCTTCAAGATTTTTAAAATTAATATTACATTGAACCTATGCCATCAATTTTAGTTTTTCCAGGCAGGGTCAGGATTTCTTACTGTTTAGTTTTTATTCATGCCATTAGAGTATTATAATTTGTCTTTGGATAAATACCTTAAATGCTAACTTGAATTAATATGCATTCACACTTACATTTTGCCATATGTTTTTTTTAGTATTCATTCTAGCTTAAATTCTTGAATGCATAAATGCTGTTCATTTCTGCAGATTTAATTCTGTTTTTCCTGCAATTTTGCTTAACAGTTTTGTTTCCTCCAGTAATTTTTGGTTAATTTCTAATAAGTATGCAATTATGTTATCATTAAGCAGTGATACTGTAATTTTTCTTTAGCCATGTTAAATATTTCTCACCTTTGACTAGTGATTGCCAACATTTCTATTAAATGTTAAAAAGAAGTAAAAGGAAACATCCTTCTCTTCTGTTTTGAGGGGAAATCACTGAGTAGGGCTCTTCATTTAAATGGATGGTTCTTTAGTTTTTGTTAGGAAAAATTTATCTTATGTAGTTTGTTAGCCTTTTAAGAAAGTGTAGGTAATGTATGTGTTTTGATCCTTGCTTAGTCTTATGGAGAACTCTCTAATTGTTACTAATTTCTATTAATTGTAAATTGTGTTCATTCTTTTGCTTATATCAATCATTCTTTCATGGAATAAACCCCGCTGGAGGATTTTTCATTTTATCACACATTATTTCTTTAGTAATAAAAGAAATGAAATTTAAAGCAGCTATGAGATAACCATTTTTTCACTTAGAATTTGGCAAATACTAATAAGAAAAAAAAAGATAATACCTAGATGTCTGTGGCTTTATACAGGGACTCTTTTCTTTTTTATTTATTTATTTATTTTTTATTGTGGGTAAAATAAAATTTTTCATAATGCAAACCAATATTTGTAAAATGATATATAAATATGTATGCATATATGTGCATTTGCTTACATAAATGTTATTTTTATATATATATTTTAAAAGGTGCTTAGATTTTGCTTAGATTTTCCAGATATTACACAGAAATTACAGGGATCCCCATGTTCCTCACCTCCCACACTTCCCATAACATCCCACATAAACATCTTTCATTAGTGTGGAACATCACGTGCAATGGATATACACATCCTGGGGCTTCACCACTAAGCATAGACCACAGTTCACATCGTAGACCATACTCTCTCCCACACAGTTCTGCATGGTATATGCTGATGCAAAATGGCCTATATCTGTTGCCGCAACGTCACTCAGGACAACCCTCAAGTCCTGAAAAAGCCCCTGTATCACAACTGCCCTTCCCCTCCCCGCCCCGAAAGCGTCCAGTGGCCACTGGCTCCACCTCACTGTTATAATTTCTTCCATTGCTTGAATCACAATATGTCTACAACAGAATACCATTAAGTCCACTCTAGTCCATAGCTCTTCCCCCAATCCTGAGGGGACTGGGATGTTGTATACAGGGACTCTTAAATCCAGATGGTATAAATTTAAGAAAACACTTTGAAACAAGTATCGGGAGCCTTTGACAAAGTAATTCCACTTCTAGAAATAAATCTTAAGAAAATAATCATAAGCGTTAAGAGTTTTAAATATTTTTGACAGTCTTGTTTAATATAAACAGACATTTGAAAAATATAGGTAAATGGTTATATATATCATGACACATCCATGTAATAATACATGTTAAAATCATGTTTTAGAAGGGTTTTTAATGTCATTGACATTAACATGCCATGTGTTAGTGAACAAAAGATAAAAATGCATATAATTTCCTAGTTTTATTCAAGAAAGAGTATGCACATGCATGTGTGTATTTCTTAAATCCAATTATTTGTGTATACTTGGTAAAATACTGAGATGGAAAAAAGCCCACATATTAACATGATATTTGGATGGTTGGGTTACAGGTGGGTTTTTTTTTTTTGTTTTTTTTTTTGTTTTCTTTATTTTTCAAACTTTTTACAGTGATCCTGTGTTTCTTTCATAATCTGGAAGAAAAGTTAAAAAATTATACAGCTAAATGTGTAATTTTTAATAGGTGGCACTACATGTCTTATAATGTTTATGGTTTTCATTTCATAAACCAGATGGGGCTTCATGTTTTTTCTCTCCCCTTTCTGATAATTTATTACATTATGTTTTGCAGATGAGAAGTTTAAAAGACCGTGTCACAAGAAGGTGGCTTCCCACACCATTGTTTGAAAACCTCCATTTTAAAAAATTTATAGTTTAGTCAGGGAAAATAATGGACTGAAATGTCACTCTATTTATATTTTGAATATACCTTTTTCAGAGTGTATTTGTGAGGATTGTTTTAGCCTGTGTCCTTTGTATTGGGAGTTGCTGAAGAATTCTATTTAGAATATGCTAATCAACAGTGAAGAGTTTAGAAAATTGCTTTGGAATATCCAGTTAGACTTCAGTAAGGACAGTGAATAATGGAAAATATTGCACTTTGTGTTGAGATCATTTTCACTAAGTATATGTTAGGGATATGGCCTTTATCTTTAAGCAGAAAAACAAACCAAAAAAAACGATGGGCTTTTGTGGGTGTAGGTGGGTTATTTTGTACAGTATAAACTATGGCATTGAGATTTACTATTCTCTTTTGTAATAGGGAATAATAATAAGGAATATGTGAAAGCTGTTTTTATGGGGGAGTTCTTCTTAGTCACAAAAAGCAGATTGTGTTCCGCTCTTTTGAGTTGTGAGAGGTTGCTGAGCAGTGGCCCTTTAGAGCTTCTTTACCTCTCTGTTACTGAGGACCCTAATTGCTTAGGGATATAATGTGTACAGACTTTCTATATAGTGTTTTCTTATAATCTAATAACTAAAAAATGCCCTTCAAATGATGATAATTGTATATCTAATTGGGTAAATAAAAATACTGCAAAAGGAAAATGATGCCTTCTAACTCTGATTTTTAAAAAATGTTACCACCTTGATTTTGACTTTTAATCATATGTAAGATCATCTCTATTAAGAAGATCTAAGTTGGAATAAAGTACATTTGTCTAATTACAGCCGCCAGTGAAAGATCATGGCTTAGCTTTTTCTCCAGAGTAGCACCTTAAGTAACATTTATGCTCATGGTATTGTAGAAAAAATACAGATATGAAACTACTTCTAACAAACCTTAAACACTTTAAATAACTCCTAGACTTAGCATATTGTTTATCAATGTTGAAGGATTTTATGTGTCTTGTTTTTTATGGGCATGCAGCTATTTCAGACAACAAATACTGAACTAACTCATTTGACTTGCATTGTTTAAAATACATGGCATAACTTTGTATGCTAAAAAGTTCTGGAACAGATGGAAACTGCCTTCCTTCTTCAGGATAACTTTATTTACGTCCTTTCACCTGAGTACATTTGTCCTGTCATGATTCAGTAGGTCGTCCTTCAGGCTCTTTTCTCACACACAGGCCAGTGTATCAGTGGGTCAGGGAGGGTGCGTAAAGTGGAGCTGTTGCTGGAGAGTGCGTGGCCTGGCCAGGCCTTGCTCTGCTGCATTCCCCACACCCACCTTATTAAGTATTTTCCCCTCCTGTGGGCTTTGTCCACGGTGTTCCCCTTGCTTAGAATGTTCTCTCTGTAGGACTCACAACCTCATAACCCTATTTCACCTCATTTACAACAAAAACCCCTAGCCCCCAGTTCAGAACCATTCTTTCTTATGGAAATGCTTCCAGATACCACGCTGGATCAGGTTCTTCTAAAACTTTTGTGGTTGTCTAAAACCCCTGTACTTTTTCTTCTTAGCTTACCTCCACTTATAATGAAGACCATGTGTGTGTGTGTGTGTGTGTGTGTTAGGGGGTGGGGTGGGCTGTGGCTCTCTAGCTCCTCCTTTAGACTGTAAGCTCCATGAGGGCATGGACTGCCTATTTCGTATGTGAAGACTGCATCCATAGTGCCTAGTACAAAGTTGCTACAAAATAAATATTTTTTGATTGCTGCATAAATAAAAAAGTAGATTGGAATAACCTTTTTGGAGGATAAATTGGTAATATGAATAAAAAGACCTAAAGTGGGGGGCGGGCAGGGCACTACATGCCTTTTGGTCTAGCAATCCCATTTCCAAGTTTATCCTAAGGAAGCAATCAGATAAATATATGTATAATTATTGTTGTAAATAGCCAAAAATCGGACAAAACCCAAATTTATAAGAATAGGGATTAAATGCATCATATCTCATCATTGAAATGAAATATTAAGGAGTCACTGTTTTTGTCGAGTTTATATTGATATGGAATGATATTGATGGCATTTTTAGATAGAAGATTCAGAGTGCTGTCATTTTTGTAAAAATAGATGCAAACCTGTCTGATGGATATATACATGAATGTGTCTGTGTGAAGACTTTTGGCTTATATTTTCTTAATTTTTCAACACTAAATATTGTATAATGGAAGTTAAAAATCAGCAACATAATTCAATGCAAGTTTGAGTGCTACTGTTTGAAGAAAGCAGTAGTGTTCAGTAAAGAGGAAAGTAACAGGTAGTGTTTTCCAGACAACTTTGAGAGGATGTAGATGGGAGGGAGATAAATGGGGCACTGAGTTAGAAACAGAATTTGCACTGATAGGGAGAAAATTACATAAGAAGTCAACAGTAGACAAAATGGAGAGAGAATGAGGTAAGGAATAGATGAAATAATGCACTTAATTTTTGGTCCTAGTATTCAGGGGTGGAAAAGAACTGCTCAAAGGTGTTGGAAGCTGCCCGTGATTTCTGTAAGGCCTCAACCTCAGCCTCATACTCTTTGGCCTCTGTCCTGAATTCAAATTTGAAGACTTCAGAGTCAACAAGAAATAGATGTGACCACTAGATGGCAGTAGCACACAAACTATTTATTGGGGGCTGCCTCATTGACAGCTTTGCCTGGGAGGAGAGGTCTCTGACAGCAGGAAACCCAGAGGCCAGGAGAGACCCCAGGGAGCCACCAGAGGGGAAGCAAGGCAAAGGGAAAACCCCCAAACTCCTGTAGGAGAGGAGACAGGAAGGCAGGTAAGGGGAGGGAGTTTATACCTATCCAGGTGCCTCAGAGTTAGCACAGCTGACTGGCCCTTGGGCCAGAGAGTTCTAAAGTGCGGGAGTGGTTGGGGCCTTGTAAGTACAGGGTCTTATCACTTTAGAACAGACACTGGGCAAAGCTGGGCAAAGTTTGTTGGGCTATGCAAAGCAGGTTAACTCTAAATGGCCAAATTTGCTATTTTAAAAAATAATTGGATGTGTAAGAATTTTTTTCACTGGCGAGTTTTTCCTGCCGACCCAGGCTGCTCTGAAGAGGTAAACAACACACAAGGCCGCTACACAGAGGCCATCTTTGACTCATTTATATACTAGTCTCTTCCATTCAAATGGTCTTGGGTGCCCCACTAAAGGCATAGGGTGTAGGCCCTGAGCAGAGATTTCCCAAGAGCCTGACTTTCCCACTGAGGTAGCCCCAGTATAACTTTAAGGGTTTGTAAGAAATACGGAAATGTCCCTGACAACATACAGGCCAGACAGCCAAACTTACTACAAACTTTAGCCCTTACTACTCTCAACTTATTTGCATATCTTTCATGTGCGCATGTGCACATGTCCTCTCCTTGGTGGATCTTTATCATGCCCACATCTCTAACCATACGTTAGATGTGCATTCGTTGATGGATGACCTGAAACAGTCTACGTAAGTATCTACCCTTACCTTGTGTTTAGTTGGTTGGGGCAGGCAGGGCTCTTGGAAGATTGAGTTAACATTCCTTTGAACACTTTGGCAAGCAAGTGCTGGGAAAGGGAGGCCCTGGGGAATTTCTAGGATACAAAGGGTTGTTGACAGCAGCTGAAGGTGTGAGCTGACACTTCTTTGAAGCCTTCTTTGAAGGCTTTTTGCAAGTCTTCCCCCATACCTCTCCTAATTACAAAGGTTTGTTCAGTTTTCCAAGGAAAATCTGCTGATTATTTAGGGGTTCTTTGTCTTTCCATATTCAGGTAGTTTTTAACGTGTTAAAGCAGACCTTAAGGCATGAGGTAGGAGGAGGATGAGAGAGAAAGAGAGAGGCTGGGTTTGAGGAGGGCAGCCAAGGGCTGGGAGAGCTGGCTTGAGAGAAGCTGGCTGTCAGGGAGTTAGCAAGAAGCCTGGGCCAGGCCCATGGAAATAATGGGAAGGTGGGCCTGGAGCCAGGTCATCTCAGGATTTTAGCGCTGTGGCCCATGAAATGGAATGAGAAGTGTTAGAGGTAAAACGAGTCCCCAGTCGGGTTTAGGACGGGGACAGCAGGGCAGGGAGTAGGCCTAAGACAATCATATTTAATGGACATGTAAAAATGTTTTCCATGACTTTTTTTTAGAGGTCTCTGAATTTCAATAGATCATATTTGTGTTCCTGCCACCACAATCAGGATACAGAACAGTTTATTTTAATATAATTGCTTTTTAAGGTAACATATATGTGCTCCTTTCATGTAGAAATATTTGAATTGTTTTAGAAAGTTTTGATATATTTTCCAGCACTTAGATTTTTCAAATGCTTTTCTCATCTGGTGAACAGGTACATAAAGTTTTTATGATCATGATATTTAAATTAATAAGCCATATTTCATAGACTCCAAGATGCAGTTTTTCACCTTTTAACCACAAAATCTCTGAAATTGGGGTGTGTCTTATCTTTAGATGACATCTTATGTCTCAAAGAAATACGATAGCGAGGAAAGCCAGGCATGACGCTGTGTAAGATACGTACAGACTTCGGTGTCACCATTCACTTCAGGCAACATCAGCTCTCAGGCTGGTGATTCAGGGGCATGTAAAACCTAGATCACCTTCCTCAAGGATTGCATGGATGAGTAGGGGAAACGGACCAAAAGTCAGTGATTCCGTGATGGTGGTATGTGATGAGGGCTATTGTAGAGTGACGGTCAGGGACTTAGTGGAGTTCAGACAACCCGGGATGCTTCTCGGGTTCCCAGAGAAGATGGTATTTGACGTGCATGATAAAGGGTGAGTAGGATGATTCATCTAAGCAGAGAAGGGGAGTAGGGTGAGAATAGGGAGGAGAGGAGGTTTCAGGGCTATTAATGCTGAAGGGGCCTGCTGGTTAATGAAAATGGAGTGAAGAAGCACATGGGGAGGTGAGGTTGTAGGAGGCAGATTGCCGAGGGCCTGTTGTTCCATGTCTGAGATTTGGACCTTGATCCTGAAGGCAGGTGGGAACTTTTGGAAGATTTTTATGCTCGGGATTTTCAGGATAAGAGTTGCATTTTAGAAAGTTTATCATGGAACCAGTAAGAAGGGAATGGGTTGGGGGTTGAGGGGAACAAATTTGGAGGCAGAAGAATGGTTAATAGGTTGTGGCAGTGATGTTGGAGAGAGATGATGGGAATTTGAGCTAAGGCAGTGGCAGTGAAGATTGGAAGGAGGAGTGGGGCGGTGGTGATGCCTGGGAGATAGAACTGACAGCATGTAATCGTTTACTGGATGTGAGGTGGGAGGAGAGGCTGGAATTAAAGATCAAGTTCCAGATTCCTGGCTTGGATACATGTGGTGCCATTTAACCAGGAAGCCCGCAGGAGAGAGGGAGTGGGCTTGGGAGGAAAATGAGTTCATTTTTGGCCTTGAGGCACTTGCAGTGCCCATGGGACTATGGTATAGCCCGAAAGACGGGTTTGAGATGAGAGAGAATTTCTCTGGGAAGAGGTTTGGAAGCTTTCAGTGGGGTCAGCAGAGAGTTAGTAAGATCGCCTGGGAGGAGTGTAGGAAGGAAGAGTCAAGGATCAAGTCCTGGAGCACATCCACACTCAGAGGGCGGGAGCAGGAAGTGGGAGAGGAGAAACACACGACGTGTGTACTGTGGAAGCAAAGAGAGAAGAGCTTAAGAAGGGAGTGGGCCACAGCGATAAATGCCAGGCAAGAGCAAGCAGGAGGGGGTCCGACGGCGTCCATTCACCTTGACTACTGGCAAGTCACTGGTGCATTGTTGAGAGCCACCTTTCAGGGAATGGGATGACAGGGTTGGTGGAAGCCTGGTTGTAACGGTTAGAGTGTGAATCCACAGTAAACATTGCAGTGGGAAGTGTAGACTACTACACTTGCAAGAAACTAGACTATAAAGGAAGTGAGAGCATAAGGAGTCTTCAGAGGTTGCTTCCTAGATTGTTGGGTTAAGGCTTTATAAAGGTCTCTTTGTTGGTGTGTTTTTCTACTTGCAGAGCGGAGCATTCTTGGACTCTGCGATCTTTAATTTTTCCTGAAGTGGTACTTTTTACTTTTTGTTTGTGATTTAACCACTGTAATAATGCTCAGGTACAGCTTGATGCAAGAACATAAGTTCTGCTTCTTATCATGGAATTCTTCTTTAGGTCGTTACCTTTGAAGGAGTTCATTACAAAAACCACAACCACAACC
>JAQZBX010005596.1:0-55830 GCA_029593785.1 Cabassous unicinctus
CCTTGCTGCAGCAAAATTTTTGTTGTGTCAAATAAAATGCTATAATCTGCAACTCAATGCCTATTTGTCTTTTGACATAATTAAAAGAATAATGTAATAACTTTGAAATTTCTCTTGCAGTTCCTCAGGGTGAAACCTAATAAAAGTTTGAAATTGTAGAGGTGCTGTGGACATGGGTGAGATGGATTACTAAGCAAACTTTTGGTTTTCTTCTTCATTGAACAGATTTACACCTCTTTCTAGCCTCTCACTAAATTCTTTCTTTTTCTTTCACACTAACAGATATTTCATGGCTTCTCTCTCACTGTTTTCTAAAGTATAATTTAATTTATTTTAATTTGATAAAGCTGTTTTCCTACTTCCTTTTTATTTCTATTCTACATAGAACAACTTATGTTACCGAACCTTTGTCTCCTCACTTTACCACTTCTTACAAATCTTGAGCAAGTCCTGCCCTTATTTCCACCCACTTTCCTCTATCTCAATCTTCTAGACTAGCCTTGTCTTTATAAAATTTTCAAAAGTGAAATAAATCATCTGAGAGAACAGTAGCATTTTTATCTCATGAGGCACTCTTCTTCTGCCTTTGCTTTCTCCCTATATGGGTGGGATTAGGCAATTCTTGATTTAAACACACACACACACACACACACATACACACGCACACACAATCCCTCAGTGTTCCTGCCTCAAAATCTTCTCCAAAGACAGTTCATTCCTCTGCAGTTTTATGCTAAAAAATCCTTTCTTTGGTATTTTCAAGGAGCAGATCTATGATTAAGTACAAGCAGTGGATGTTCTTTTATGTATAAATTATGCTTTCCAATTTTTCTACACATTATTTCTTTCAACAACTCTGTAAAGTTGATAGGACAGAGATCATTGCCCTCATTTTATTGCTGAGGGAGCTGAGGCATAGAGAGATTTACTCCTTAGAGTTTGTCACCTAAAGAAGTTGGGTTATAATCAGAGCTGATAGAAGCAGGACAGTTAGGAAATGGAAATTCTTAGCTGTCAGGGATTAAAGATGCAGCAAATTCCCCATACTTCACTTGACCCTACTCATGAACTTCTTCGGAGGCAGGGTGGTAGGTGAGTCCACATGGTACAACAAAGGCTTGCTCCAACACATGAATAGAAAATAACTATTGCAGTTCACAAAAGCAGAGTATGGGAGAGAAGCCTAGGAGCTCACACCAATCCTGGAAGTAGACAGGAAAACAATCAGAGGGTAAAAGGACAGAAGGAAAGTGGGAGGGGGAAAGAGAGAAAGCAACAGAGAAGGAAAAGGTGTGAAATAATTTGACCCTAATTTGTCTTTATGAAAATTGGTATATGAAAATTCCTATTTGAAAATGAGATAAAGAAGTAATTATTTGCATTACAAATGAACTGTTTGCTTCAAAAGAGTATTTACCACAGGTGTAATTCTGTGATGTGAGACTTTAGAAGGGAATGTGACTTGGGAGAGGTGGGAGATTTAAACAATAAAATTCTGATTATAATATAATAAGAAATAATTCCAGTGATAAAGGGGGAGACTTCTAAAGAAGGCAGTGGTGGTACAGAGAGCTCTCTGCAGAGCTCAGGTTTTTAAAAGGACATGAACAAAAGACAGAGGGAGGGGATCATAGATAAGCTTGAACACAGAAGACTATCATCAACCTGCTAGAACAGAAAAAAGAATGCTAAAGTCAGGAATGACTGAGCCTTACAAAAATTGCTAAGGACCGAGGTAAGGACCATAAAGGTTTGCTTACAGTAAGGAGAAGCACAAACTTGGAGCAGCTTGCTTGCTCTTAGTATAGGTAAGGTGGTGTAATGTTAACAAAATTTAAGCAGTTCTGACTACTTCCTATAGTTCAACTTGCCTCTGTCTTCTCCAAAGTGCAAAAAGTAGTTGTAATAAAATGGGGAAAATTATATTTCTCTTAGAGAGATACTGCATTTGTGTGGAAGGAATACCTTTATATTAGTCTACTTGGGCAAGGAATGGAGATCTCCAGGGTCTGACATCAAAGACAGGAAAAAACTTGGGAACTCCCAGGTCGAATCTGGTGAAGAGCTGTCTCAGTTTTCCAGGGCTTCTACGACAAATACCACAAACTGTTTGGCTTAAACAACAGGGATTTATTATCTCACAGTTTTGGAGGCTAGAAGTCCAACATCCAGCTATTGGCAAGGCTTGCTTTCTCCAGGAACCTGTAGTGTCCTGGCAATCCTCTTTAACACGTCAGGCAATCTCTCTCTCTCTTTGTGTCTGCTCCTCTAGTTTCTGCTGACTTCTGGCTTTCTACTTTTCTACTTTAGCCATATTGGATTAAGGTCTGCCCTCATTCGTTTGGCCATACCTTAACTAATAACAGTGTCTTCAAAGTTCTGTTTACAGATGGGTTCACATGCACATGACCATGGGGTTAAGATTTGAACTTGTCTTTTGTGGGGGGCATGATTCAATCCCAATGGGAGAAAATATAGAGAGAGACAAGCCAGGAAGATGGTGCTCCCCCACTGTGTTGAAATCCTGAGCAAATTCCACTAACACTCATTAATTACTTGATATGAGTGAATTTCTTATGGAAACAGAAGATGGAACTCTGCTTGGCTTCTGAGCAAACCTGGAGAAAATGAAAACAAACTTACAGATGCAGGAGCCAGAGGAAAAGGACTTGGGATAGATGACCTTCAATTTTGAAAAGAAGTCAGTGAGAATGAAAGTCTCACATAGGAGAGAGAGTAAGAAATGCGGAGTCTCTCACAGTGGATTTAAGTTTCTAGAAATAGAGAAATTAAATGCCAGGAAATTGAAATAATATGCAGTGCTGAGGGGTGCTCAGAGCCTCTGTCAGAACTCTTTTGGGAAATACAGCAAATTGGAGAGGTGCCTGAAGGCGGAAGTCTTTTTCACAAAGGGAACAGATTAGATTCTACCAACTATACATCAGTGTGGTGGCTTGATGTTGTATGTACCCCAGAAAAACATGTCTTAAATTTAATCCATTCTTGTGGGGGTGAACTCATTGTAAGTGGGACCTTTTGCTGAGGTTCCTTCAGATAAGGTGTGCCCAGCCCAATCGGGATGGATCTTAATCCTTTTACTGGAGTCCTTTATAAGCAGAATAAAATTCAGACAGATAGAAAGCCATGGAAGCAAGAAAGTGAAATTCAGTAGGACCCAGAAGAAAACAGAGAAACCAGGAGATACTGCCATGTGCCTTGCCATGTGATAAGCTAAGGACCAAAGGTCACCAGCAGTCAGCCCCAGAATGCCACACTTTGGGAAGAAAGCATTGCCTTGATGATGCCTTGATTCAGACTTTTTCCCAGCCTCAAACCATTAGTAAATAAATTCCCCTTGTTTAACCCAACCCACTTCATGGTATTTACTTAAGTAGCCTAGGAAACGAAACAATCAGTAAGCAAGACATCCATTCCTGTGCAGATGATTAGCTAAAACTAAGCAAATCATGGTAATCCATTCCCCTTGCCAGGATGGATTTCAGAGTGAGACTGTGACTGAATCCTGACCAATAAGACAAGGGTGTCAGGTAAAGAAATGACATGAGGAAAGAGTGATTCTTCTGCTGTTGGACATTTTTTATCAGATATGACTGCTAGAACTGCTACATCATCACCTTGTACCCATGGGTGGGGGAAAGCCAGTGCTCTGAGGATGGCAGAGAAGGGAAATGGAAAAAGCCTAGATCCATGATGGCATTGCTGGACCACTGAATAGCCAGCCCTGAAGTTCATTATACCTGTAGAATTCTTCATAAGTGATATAATAAATTTTCTTATTGTTTAAGACCATTTTAGTCAGACTTTTCTAGTATTTGGGGCCAAGGTATATTAACTGATTCAAGGCAGGTGTTGAATTCAAGAAAACATTTTATATAACAAATAACATTTATGTAAACAAATGCACATATATGCATATGTATTTAGATATCATTTTACAAATAAAAAATTAAATTAAATAAAAAAAAAACACATTTTATGGATTTTTTCTTATTGTCTTTAATATAAAGGTAACTTATGGGCCAGATAATAATAACTATAAGTGATTTGTAGATGGCTGAAAGAGTGGTGATAATCTGTGAATGTCCTACAAATATCACGCCACTCTGAGGTTTCTGGCCTCAATGTTTTATCAATAATATGATGGTATTCCCTTTAATGACTACTTCCATTTGAGTATAATTCCAGTGTCAAGGGAAGTTTGAGACAGTAGATGTCAAAATTCAAATTCAAATGACTTAGCAGGTGAGAATCCTTAGTAAAACCAAGAAGTTGAATAGATGACAAATACAAGATTCAATATTGACTTCAAAAAAATCTACCTCAGGGTTCAAGATGTGAGGCTTGTTTTAATAGAACTTAATGGGAAAAAAATCTGGGGATTTTAGTTGAGTACATATAGTGGATGATATGGCCCACTGGCTAGATTCCCCCATCAGAACTAAGATAATAATTCCTTCAGCTGCTGGGGGTGTTGGTGGCTAATAGCTGATGGTCTCAACTGAGACCCTCTCCCAGAATTGTTCTCAGCTGAAGAGAGTCACCCCACCAAGGCCATGCTTCCTTCCTGGAGACAGCTGCTTTCAAAGACTGATTAATATGGTAAGTATAAAGGCATGGTCCATATGCCAAAAGGTAGGATAAGTCTGAAGGGTAACTGAAGATCTAGAGACCTCTATGCAATCTGCTGAAGCCCCTGTTACAGCTGAATCAGTTCCTCTTCTCTGCCCAGTCTTCCTTTATCCCACATAGGTGTTGATGCTGAGAGAACTCCCAATAAAATTTCTATTCTTCAATTCAGAGTTTGTTTCACAAGGACCCAAGGTGTCATATGAGATCCAGGTAATAAATGAAATACTGCCCCTGATATGACTCACTATGGGCTCACTGAATCCATGAACTCATGCAGTGGTTATTTCTTTAGTCCTTTAATATGCCAATTTATAATTAGAATGGACATATGTGGTAGTTGGCAGAACTATCTATTGGTTGCTTGACTTGTGGGGTGAAAGCTAGCATAGTGAGGAAGGCCAGGTGGAAACCTCTGAAAATATTCCTTCTAGGCAAGATAAGAAATTTACAGTAATATTGTTTTCGCAGGAGTGGGTGGTCAATGACAGAGCCACTCTTAAAGAATTAAAGGGTACAGGGATGATGGTCTCCATCAATTCACTATTCTGGTCCCTGTAAATTGATGGTGACTGCAACACAATCAGCTTATTAGCCCTAATTGCAGCTGTTATGCCAGATGCGATGTCTTTTCTAGAGCAGATTAATATGGCCTTAAGTACGTGGCATGGGACTGTTTGTCTGGGTAATGTGTTCATTTCCATCCTTATCAGTAAGGAAGATGAGAAATATATTCACTTGGGAAGAACAAAAGTTTACATTTATAGCCTTGCCTCAGGGCTATATAGATTATTGTATTAGTTAGCCAAAAGGGGTGCTGATGCAAAGTACCAGAAATCTGTTGGCTTTTATAAAGGTTATTATTTGGGGGGTAGAAACTTACAGTCACAAGGCCCTAAAGAGTCTAACTCAAGGTAGCGTAAGAGGTACTTGCTCACCCAAAGTCATTTCCCATGTGTTGAAACAAGATGGCGGGTGATGTTCTTGAGGGTTCAGCCTTCCTTCTTCCTCTTAAGGCTCCATGATCCCAGCCTCTTCCAATCTCAGCTGTAAGCTGGCATAAGGCTCATCTCTCTTCACGGGGCTAGTTTCTTTCCAGGCTCAGCTGCTCTGTTCTCTTCACAAGATCAGCTTTAGACTATCAGGTTCATCTCTCTTCCTGGGGCCTCTGCTATGTCTAATGGAGCCTCTCTTTTGTCATGTATCTGCTTCTCTGTGTATCTACTTCCATGTGAAAGTCTGTTTTATCAGCCCACCAAGGGGTTGGGGACTTAACCCTGCAAGTCCTAATCTTAACATAATTTAATCAAAATCATCTCAGCCGAATCTAATACAATCAAAGGGTATCACGTACAGAGGAACAGACCAGTTTACAAACATAATCTCTCTTTTTGGAATTCATAAATAATATCAAACTGCTATAATTATCATATCTGCTGATGTCATATAGTTCAAAGAGAACTGGGCCATCTAGGTATTCTGCAGAACTTCTCATTGTTTCACTACATCTATGGCATCATCATAATCAGACCAAATGAACGAGAAGTGGCAAGTATATTGCAGGCCTTGGTTAGACACATATATAGTTCAAAGGATGGGAGACTGAAAAAAAAAAAAAAACACTATGAAGATTCAGGAACTTGCTACATTAGTGAAATTTTCAGGAGTCCACTGGCCTGGGTATGCTGGGACATAGCCTTCAAAGTAAATGACAAATTACTACATCTTGCACCTCCTACCACTGAGAAGGAAGCTCTGCTTCTGGGAGTAGCATATTTCACACTTGAGAATATTGCTCTAGCCCATATACCAGGTGAAGCAAAAGGCTACCAGCTTTGGAAAAGGCCCAGAGCAGAAAAGGACTTTGCAGTAGGACCAGGCTGCAGTATAAGCAGCTCTGCGATTTGGGTCATATGATCTGGTGGACCCTTTTGTATAGGAGGCATCAGCAATGGGAAAAATGCTGTTCCATTCATGCCTCAACAGGAGAACACAAATAGACCCTTAGGATTCTGGAGTGAGGCATGCTGTCTGGAGGCAGAGAATTATATACCTTTTCGAAAATAGCTTCTGGTATGTTACAGGTTCCTGGTAGAAACAGAGCACCAAATGACCATGAAGTCGGAACTGTCAGTTAAGCTGATTTCTATCAGACAACCCAAATCATGAAGTCAGGCTATCAGTAATTCATTGTAAGGGAAGAGTGCTACATCTGAGATCAGGTATGAGCCAAGACAGATAGCATAAATAAATTGTATATGTTGGTGGCCCAGACTCCCATATCATCCACCTCTCTTGTGCTGATGCCTCACCCTCAGTTCATACTACTGGGTGCATGCAGGGAGGGAAGGAGCAGAGTTTGGTTTATGGATAAACTAAGATCAGTATGTGATTGTAAGTCAAAAATAGATTGTTGCTATACTTCAGGATGAATCCCCATTCAGGGGTGTCCCTGAAAGATAATGATGAGGAGAATTCTTCTTAATGGACAAAGCTTCAGGAAGTGAAACTGTCAATGAGAAATTCTTTGAGGTAAGAATATATATGAATCATGGCCAATGATGAATAATGACCAGTAAATTCTACACAACTTGGGAAACAATGTATTGACTAGTTGATGTCATCCATCTTCTATCATTGACCACCCCAAAGCTAGAACAGCAGGCATAGAATAGAGTCACCATCCTGGCATCCTCATCAGGAGGAGGCAGTACTGCTCTTACATGAAAAAGAATAATACACCTTTGATCAATTTTGATGAAATGTACAAGTTGAACAATCATGGCCAGAGAAATGGTGGCAAGGGTGGAGGCCATGCATGAGCTTCATAACATAGGCTCACTAAGGCTGATTTACTTTCTGCCATTATTGAATATCCAGCCTGCCAGCAACAGACACCAACAATGAGCTCCCATTATGGTTCTAGCCCTTAATGGAACACAGGAGTCCTTCTACCTTGTGTCTCATCTTGATAGGAATTGACTGGAATTGACACATATTCCAGTATGGATTTACCTTTCCTACCCATACAACCACAGCCAGACAGGGATCATCAGACCAAGGTAATTGCTTATATCAGTGGAGGTGTGGCCATGTGCATGTCCATGGGATCCACTGCTCCTGACACATATCAGACATTCAGAAGCTGCCAGCCCAATGGAGCTATGGAACAACTTTTGAATGCACAATTGAGGCATCTGCTTGGAGATGATACTTTCTGATCACCA
This sequence comes from Cabassous unicinctus, assembly GCA_029593785.1. NCBI lineage: Eukaryota > Metazoa > Chordata > Mammalia > Cingulata > Chlamyphoridae > Cabassous > Cabassous unicinctus. The sequence continues at coordinate 7,875 of JAQZBX010005596.1, forward strand.
TCCTCTAGACACAGTATACACTCTAAAATCAATGATCATTATATGGTCCTGACTCAATCAATAGAATACAAGGGACTGGGAAGCAAGCAGTTGAAGTTAGGGGCGCCTCTGCTTAATATCACTCTCCCTGACCCATGTGTGGAGTTTTGTGCTCCTTGTGCCAGAAGCTCTGGTCTCTGCAGATTGAGGTCCATGTTCTCTCTCTCTCTCTCTTTTTGTATAACGTTATTGAGGCCTACGTTACATACCAAATAAGTCACCTACTTCAAGTGTAAAACTCAATGACTTTTAGTTGGATTACCAAGTTGTGCAACTATCACCATAAATCAGTTTTAAAACATATTTATCTTCCCAAAAAAACTCCTCATGGCTATTTGCTGTTAATCTCCATTCCTACCGCCTGCCCTGGGCAACCACTAATTTACTATCTGTCTCTATAGATTTGTTTTTTCAGGACCTTTCATATAAATGAACTCATACAATATGTTGTCTCTTGTGACTTGCTTCTTTCAATTAGTATAATATTTCTGAGATTTTTCCATGTCATAGCATGTATCAGTAATGTGTTACATTGCATTGCTGAATAGTATTCTATTATATGGATAGAATACATTTTCTTTCCTTTCACTGGTTGATGGACACTTGGGTTGTTTCCTAATGTTTGGCTATGAATAATGCTGTAAAGAATATTCATGTGCAAGTCTTTGTGTACACACTTGTTTTCATATCTCTAAGGTAGATACTCAGGAGTGGAGTCACTGGGTGATTTGGTAAATTTATGCTTAACTTTTAAAGAAACTGTCAAACTGTTTTTCTTAGTGGCTAAACCATTTTACATGTACATTTTACATCAGCAATGTATTACGATTCTCATTTCTCCACATCCTTTCTAACATTTGTTATTGTATTTTTTTAAATTTTAATAATTCTAGTGGGTATGAAATGGTATCTCACTATGATTTTAATTTTTATTTCCCTATGATGTTGAGAATCTTTTCATATGCTTATAAGTAATTTTATCTTCTTTGGTAAAATGCCTACTAAAATATTTTGGATTGATTATTTGCCTTTATAGTACTGAGTTGTAAGTATTCTTTCTATCTTCTGGATACAAGTCTTTTATCAGATATATGTTTTGCAAATATTTTCTCCCTGTCTGTGGCTTGCCTTTTCATTTTCTTAATGATATCTTTTGAAATGCAAAAGTTTTGAATTTTGGTGAGGTACAATTTATAATTTTTTTCTTTTATGGGACGTGCTTTTAGTATTATGTCTAAGAAATCTTTGTCTAGCCCAAGGTCTTGAAGATTCTACCCTATGTTTTCTTCTAAAAGCTTTCTATCATTTTAGGTCTTTTATTTAACTCTTTGATCTGTTTTGAGTTAATTTTTGTGTATGGTGTGAAATATGGGCTTAAGTTCATGTTTTGCATGTGAATATTCTGTATCTTGGCACCATTTGTTAAAAAGATTCTCTTTTTCCCTAGTAGTTTACCTTGTTGAAAGTAAATTTTCCATAAATATAAAGATTTGTTTCTGGACTTTCAATATTGTTCAATTGATCTTATGTCTATCCTCATGCCAGTATCACACTGTCTTGATAACTAGTTTTATAGTAGATTTTGAAAACTAGTTTTATGGTAGATTTTGAAACCAGGAAATAAACTTTCTTCAACATCATTTTTTTTTTTTAAGTTTATTTTTTTATTTATTCCCCACTCCCCTTGTTGTTTTTGTGCTCACTGTCTGCTCTCTGTGTCCATTTGCTGTGTGCCCTCTATGTCCATTTGCTGTGTGCCCTCTGTGTCTGCTAGTCTTCTCTTTAGGAGGCACCGGGAACCAATCCTGGGGCCTCTGATTTGGGACAGAGGCATTCAATTGCTTGAACCACCTCAGCTCCCTGGTTTGTTGTGTCTCTCATTGTCTCTCCTCTTTGTCTCTTGTTGCACCAGCTCTCTGCATGGGCCAGTTTTCTGTGCAGGCCCCAGGAATCAAACCCGGGATCTCCCGTATGATAGATGGGAGCCCAATCTCTTGAGCCATATCCATGTCCCTTCATTCTTCTTTTACAAATTGTTTTGGTTACTCTAGGTCTTTTGTATTTCCATATAAACATTATTATCTGTTTGTCAGAATTTTGGGGAAAAAAAGTCTGCTGGATTTTTCATAGGGATTATAATGAATCTATAGATCAATTTGGAAAGAATTTTAAAAATATTGAGTCTTCCAATCTCAAAATATGGATGTTAGAGGTCCTTGTTCTTGGAGGAAAAATGTATCCATTATAGGACAATAACCCCTTTAAGCTTTAATGTATTGCTTCTATGTAGTCATTTGGAGCTTCTCCAGTCAAGAGACAAACAGGCATGTGATGGGGCATCCTAGTAAGGGTAATTGGATCCTAATCATCAGGGGAAGCTGGGGATGTTGTTACACCATGGGACAGGGAAGAATACATTGGTCACCTGGGTGATCTCCTGAGATGTCTCTTGGAATCTCCTTGTTTAATTTTTATGGTAAATGGTAGGTACAGCAGCCACGTCCTGAGAAAATCATGGTGCCCCAGAGTCACTCCAACAGGTAAGCTGTGTAGATCAGCAGAGGTGCTAATGAACAGTGAGGGGAATCTAGACTAGATAGTAGGAGAGGCAACAATGAGCACCACGTTGGCCTTGAGATCAGTGGCAGTGGTAGAGGTTGTAGTCTATCCCATTACCCTTCTACTTGCAAATTTCCCCGGCAAGAGAGATCAACTAGAATCTTACCGAAGCTTTCTCTGGAACTTATTATATGAAGACAGTGGAACCAAGAGGGACAAGGGGTAGAAAATAGTAGGTGCTGTGGTGTACCAACCACCTCCTTCGGGATTGAGGGATTCATTCCCCCAGTTGCTAGGAGTGTTGACAGCTGAAGACTTTCAATTGAGGAGAACCCCCCTGCCCAAGTTGTGCCTCCTCCCTGGAGGTAGCCCACATCTACTGACTGACTGGAACCATAAAGACCCTGCCCACTTCATATCAAATTATCAAGGTAAGACATCTTGTTTCAGAGCTGCCTGTGGGATTGTCTTTGTCTGACTGCATTGCATTTCAGCTTCTCTCACTGTTGAATCCTACTTCCTTCACTTTCCTACAGGTGTTGATCCCTAAGGCATATTCCATTCAATTTACCCATTCTGCATGCAAATCTTCTCAGAGTTTAGACATGAGCCCTAAAAAGTCAAGGCAATTTGAGTTGGGTCATTAAAAGTTGAATATTTCAGTAGTGGGCAGTTAGAGAATTGTGTTCCATTTAGGGCCTTGTATTTTAAGAGAAATAGGAACAACACAGATCCATCCAAAGGAAAGCAACCAAGATAGAGGGTATAAGAAAATATTACCTGAAAGAAGAGATCAAGGAATCAAAATATTGGCGAACTTAAATCTCACAAAGACTGTTACGGGGTAGATGGAATAGAGGTTTCTCTGCTGCTCTAGAGAAATGAATCAAGACCAAGTGGTGGATTTTAAAAAGAGATTGATTTTGGTTTAAGGAGAAAGCTATTCAGCCACAAGCCATCACGTATCTTGTGCAAGAGAGTCAGCTCCCTAGCACAGCTGGTTGAACATGGGTCAGAGATGCTGAAGGAAGGCAGGATCCCTGCAAAGAGTGGGATTTGTACTAGAGTCCCTTCCAACTCTCAAATCCCGTGATTGTAGGTTGTGATAAATTATAAGCTTTTTAAGTTTCTTTAATACAGAATCTTATAGAACATGAAGATAAGCATAAAGCAAGGCTCAACAATACAAGTTTTCTTAGAGGGAATAACACTCTCCTCCAGTTTTGTCAGTCTAGAGTTGGTACTGCACAGAGTAGGAGAAATAGCATAATATTTCCTCTTAGCTTTCCACAACCTCAATGAACTTGTTGAATTCCTTTTTAAGACACAGAGAAGCAACTAAAGATTTTCTCTGAACAGCTTTGGCTTTTATTAATAAGCATGTTTACATGTTTTTATGGCTCAGGGCATAAGTAATATCCTTCTAAAATTATTTTTAATCTGTCTTATCATAGCCTTGGGAATTCAGACTTACCAGTTTACTGATAAGAAACTTAAGCTCCAGAAAGTTTACAGACTTGACCCAGGTGCCTAAAGGGAATGTATGCCAAGGCCAGAATCTGACCTCTCAGGTTCTAAATGGCTTGGCTTTTGTGCATTTCCTTATGACCTTCAAGTTCTGAGTCCTCTTGCCTTCCAGACCACTCACCAAGTCCAGTCCACTTCTCCCAGGCAGGAGGGGATGGAAGAAGAGGAGAGGGTGTTAAGCTCAGACATTATGGAGAACAAAGATGAAAAGTCTTGGGAAATAGATGAGTTCTGCTCCTCACCCTCTGGTTCAGGGAGGGACAGAGGACCCAAGGTAGGCTTCAGCAAACAAGTATCTGCCATCAGCCTGGGTGATAGATTATGCTATGCTTGGGTGCTTGGGCTGTGTAAGCAGGGAAGGTATCCTTTTAGGTGCTACTCATTTATCTAACAATCAGACTACAAATTCAATGTAGTGTCCTGGGCATGTTTTGGGAATAAAAGACATGAAAAAGTAAGATTTCATTTGGGAAGCTGAAAAGACTGTGCTTAATAACTTTATGCTAGGGAGAGAAGAAAGAGATTCTGGGTGATGATAGAAATAGCTGTTTAGGGTAGAAATAATAATATTAATAACAAAAATAATCTCTTACATTTATTAGGGCTTTACAGTTGAAAAGCATTTATATCATCTTATCTGATCTTCAAATGGTTAAGCAGGGGATGCTGGGTTTTCAGGTCCCCATTTTACTAATGAGGAAACTGAGGCTTATAGAATTTAAGCCATTTGCTTAAGGACACATGTCTGTGTTAGCACTAGAACTCCAGACCTTAATTTATCTGTCTATTGTCATTCCCATAAGGGGGTCAAAGCTACCTTGGATCCCTCCTGGGGCACATCCATCTTCAGAGGCCTACGGCCTCCCAGTACCCAGCAGACTATACTCAAAGGAGGGACTCGATGCATAATGATGGAGTTTGGGTGTTTAATTGAGGTATGGGTGGGTGGAGTGAGCGATCCCAGGTCTGCTTGGAACTGACTGTATTCTGCCTCCACCAGTGTGTGTTAGAGAGCTGAGCTGACACTGGCATCACCCTCATTAGTCTCTGTGTTAGGAGGTAGTCATGGAAACTCACTCCCTAAGCTGATGAGGAGAGCATTAGGTAGAAAGGAGGAATCAAGTTAATTGCCTGCCACCCCCTCTGCTCTCTGTGTGTTGATTCAAATTAAAGTTTTTCAGTTTTCTGGTGTCAGTGAATATTTAATGATTAGAGGCCTGAGAGTCAGGACCTCCGAGAAACAGGCAGATGTGAGTTAATTCCTTATCCTTTCTGCATCTCTGTTTAGTTCTGACCCAAAGCATTCTGGAAAGCAAATCTCTTTGTCTAACCTCCTTTGGTTTCTGATCCAAACTCTCTGCACTGCCTTAATTTTAACCATCTCTGATTTCACTTCCATTCAACTGGCCTTTCTCCCTCTTCTAGAGAATAGAGCAAAGAATCCAAATTGAATTCTGCGTTTGCTGAAATTCAGTGTAGCTCAGAGAGCTGTTAAGGAAACCAGCGTCAGATGTTCTAGTGTGTGTTACCCTCATGGAGGGTCAGGGAGGCAAGAACCAGCATCCAGGAATAAAGTCTTCTTCAAGATGTGTCACCACCAGCCCAGCTACACCCTGAGCAGAGCTGGAGGAGGGCTGCAAAAACGAGGCCCATTCCTTTCCCATCCTATGCCTACTCCCTCTTCCCTACAGCTGGACAGAATTACTTGAACTTCCTTGAATGCCCCTTGCTTGTTCTTATCTTTAGCTTGTTAAAGGTATTTTTCTGCCTTTTTTATTAGGTCTTAGCCTTGACAACAGTTGTCCTGGGAAGCCATCTCTTGATCCCCAAGACTGAATATGGTACATTCCAAAACTATGCATTCCCCTTACCATAGACAACAAGCAGATCATAAATACACCTCCCCTATTGGGCTACAAGCTCTTCTGGGGGCAGGGACCACATTATCCTTGATGGTGCTTTCCAGCACCAGGCATACTGCTTGGCACATAAAATGTGATCAATCAATATTTATTGAATAAATGATTGGCATAATAAACGAGTAAATGGCTGGAGCTTTGAGGGTTAATGACCTGGAAGAAGGAAATATTTATTTAAGGTTTGGAATGTTGGTTGTAATCTATTTGTATTTCCATACTATTTGGATTTCACCCAATTAGCATGGGCAACTATGAGGCTTTGTTGATCACCAGAACAGGTTTGCTCCACGACACTGCTCTGTTTCAACCAGGCTAACGTCTCTCGTTTTTAGGTACACTAGCTCTGAAAGTAGTGAGCCTTTTCAGTAGTGCACTGGTTCATGGTAGGAACTGTAGAAGTAGATGAGGTAGAATGAAGAACCCCAGGATGAAGAGGCTGGAGTGAGTGCTCAGGAGATAGGTTTGGGATTCCCTCAGGAGGGCTTTTATAGGTCAGAAGAAAATTCTGGGAAGGAGAAATTGTCCAGGATTGGGATAACAGACACTGCCTAAGGAAAAGGTTCCTCTCAGTTTAATGGCAGAGGTGACAATAAGAATGTCTCCTTGTATCTGTATGGAGTTGACAGTTTTTAAAGGGCTTTCAGGGAGTATGGTAAAGTGGAAATAACACTGAACCCTGAGTCAACAGATCTGCCTACTTGTCTCTCTGTGGGACAACTCAGTTTCCTCTCTGTAAATGAGGGAGAGGGTAGAAACAAATACTCTCCTAGGACGCTTACAGTTCTGACCCTTCATGATTCTATAAAAATAGATTATGGATTTCCCATGCTTTTGTTTCCTTTTCTTATCATAATCATTTGAGGAGCTGAAAAGACAGGAAAGGGAGATTAATGCCTTAGGCTTGGTTGTTGAGAATGTTTAGGGGTGGAGGTAGGTGAGGTAAGATAAGACTTTCTCGGAGATTTTGTTCCAACTTTTTCTCATCCCCCCTCTGCTCCCATATCTCTCTAGTAGGAGACAAAGGGATTAATTATATGGGCTGGACAATCAGATAGATTCCTGTTAATAGCCTATCTTCCCAGTCTTGCCATTTACTGGCCGTATGAGCTTGGGCAAATTTCTCAACCTCTCCCTGCATCAGTTTCCTCATCTTTAAAATGAAGTTTACCCTTCTAAGATTATCATAAGAGTTGAATAACTTGATATAAAGAGAAGATACAAACTATTTGCTATTATTCTTCCTCACAAATATACTGATATTGTTGCTGTTTATGTTTTTCTTTTTAGAACTCTGATTTTGTCATGGAATTATATGGATTTTTCACCCCACTGTCCCGTCTGTTTTGTGTTTATTATGCATGGAAAAACCTAGGAGTCATATACTTTTACTTCTGAAGATATTTAATTGTTTCAGTACCCAGGTTTGCTTGCACCATAAACCTATTGAACTAATGGCCCAAGGTATAGGAACTAGTGGGCAGACAGAATTTTCCCACCGAGTTACAATATAAATATTGTTATAGATAATAACATTTTAAAATGCTGGCATTAAAAGCATTCAGGAGTAACAGGTAACTAACTCACTGGGGTGTATATATATATATTTCCTTATTACATACTTAAGAGTTAGAGGAAGAAAGATAGGAGCGAGGGCAGCCTCGTATTCTTCGTAAAGTTCTTGTACACTTTAAAGTTTTAACAGCATTGCAGCAGGTATGTGTCATGCCTAAATACTAAAGCCATTAAAAGTAAACTTACTGAAGTTCAGGATGACAACATTTCATGAACTGTACAAAAAGTGTAGCTCATTTCAGCAATCAATAAAAATAGCTTCTGTAGGTGAGAAGGTAAATGGTGAGAAAATTCACGTTCTTCTAAATGCAGTTTTGCAAGACAATTATAAATTGTTTCTATGAGACCTTAAGTCTAAGTGTTTGGGGGGTGAAGTTCAGAGTCTGCACGAGGACTACGTAAGTGATGGACTTGGGCAGCCACCCTGCCTAGCGCCCTCAGTCCTGAGGTCCTTCGGCAGTCTAGGTGAGTCCTTAACACCCTTAGGCAAGTAAATGGGCAGACACAGGAGCAGAGGTGAGTTCCTTGAGGGCAGGGGCTTCGTATTCATTGCCGTATATCCAGAACTTGGGGAAGTAACTGGCACTTAGTAGACACTTAATACTTAGTAAGTCTCAGGAGTCTGAAGGTACTGGGTCTCTGTTATGCAGGAGATGGGGTTGCCGTGGGTAGGAAAGCCATATAGCATTATGAAAAGCATTTCTAAGGCGTGTTCTGAACCACAAGGTTCAACAGTGATGCTACAGTGGGAATTTCCATTCCTTTATCATTTAACATCCCCATCCTGAATTACCCTGGAAATTGAGACTCTGAAACTGCCTCAAGAGAGTAAGGGACTAAAGTTAAAGGGCCTGCTTAGCTAGAGTTAAATTATAAGGGAAGCAAGGTTTGAAGTGAAGCCCAGGTCCCAATGTGGGACAGTATCTCCCCTGGAGTGAGGAAATTCCCTCATCAAATGTAGCCAAACAGATTCTACAGAGAGGTAGAAGCATTGGCCTTGTCATTCATAGTTCAGGATACAGCGAAGGAGAAAGGAGCCATCAAGGGGAAATGGGCCCATAAAAGTACAAGGTTAGTCTGACAGTTAATTAGAGGTTTGAAGGAAGAGAGACGGGCTGTTCTGCAAGATGGTTTACTGGCTGAGATTTCAAGGCCCCCTGGCAAGTTGAGAGATATGAAATCTGTTCATGTTTTGTTCACTGTAATGAATCATGCCTCTGATGACAACTTTGTATGTGTGGAGAGTCATGTTTTACCAGCTTCTTTCTGAATTATTGCTTATAATTTACAGGTCCCCCACCACTTGAAGATTGCCAGAATGAAGTCAGATTTTAGCTGGGGAGGTAGAACATTCTGTTTTCGAGGAAGCAGTTGCCATGCAGGGATGTCCTGGCTCCAGGAATCCTCTTCCTACCACATGCCAGAGGACATTCCACAGTCTTTCTGAGGAGGCCCTAGCCGGGGGCCCAATGGCCTGGCAGCTGAGGTGGGCACAGGGAGCGTTCCCTTCTCTCCTCCTTTAGCAGGATAGGATCTTAAGGAAGGCTTTGCGGAACTCGACATTGAAGGTGGTATAGATCACGGGGTTGAGGGCACTGTTCACATAGCCCAGCCATGTGGTAGCACTGTAAAGCTCTGGGGACACGTGGCATGCTTGGCAGTGGACATTGAGAACGTGGGTCAAGAAGAAGGGCAGCCAGCAGACAATGAAGGTCCCTAGGTTTCAAATGAAGAGAGAAACTGGGTAAGGGGTTTGCTTACTCCTTTTGTAACAACATAAAAATGAGTCATGGTTGTCTACTTTATGCTACTCACTATCCTGAAATTTTTATATACCCATAATTTTTACAACTCTATGAAGCAGATGGGATTATCCCCATTTTTTAGATGAGAACACTCCATGCTGACATCTTTAATTCATCTCAGGTTGTTGTTCTTAACCCAATTTCCTTGTTTGATCTCCAGGGAATTCTCTACTAGCCTTTTTTACTTCCCAATTGAATTTAGACATTTATTTAATGTCCACCCATGCAAGGCAGGAACCTAGACATTGATAGGGAAGAAAATCTTAAAGATGTGACTTCCACAGTTCCTGCTGTTGTTGAGGGGAATATATCCAGGAGATGTAGTAAAGTCCCTAATGGATGAGAAACTTGGGGTTTGTCAGTGACACTGAAAAGGATGAATTGTCTTCACTAACTCTATAGGGAATCCATGACATACCAACTTTTTATTTCTTTATTTAAACAAAGTTGATATTTTTCCTACTATAAAAATTAGTCCTGAGTTTGTACATTATGGAAAACTTGGTAAATGCAAATAAGTAGAAAGGAGAAAAATAACCACCCACCAAAGATACTCACTTTTGATATCTTGGTGAACTCAACCTCTTTTTCTCTGAGTTTAAAATAATCTAGTTGTTATCAAACTGTATGACAGCAGTGTTTTTTCTTTTTTTTTCTTTTTTAAAATCAATTTTATTGATACATATTCATAAAGCATACAATCCATCCAAAGTGTACAATCAATGGCATTTGGTATAATCACATAGTTGTGCATCCATCACTTCAATCATTATTAGGGTGTTTTCCTTACTTCACTAATAATAGAAATAATAATAAAAAACAAAAAAACCAGACCCCCCCCAAAAAAAAACCTCTATCCCTTAATAATCACCTCTCAATCTTCTATCCTTCCCCTGCTGTACATAGCTGCTATTCTATTTCCATCTGTCTAATTTATTTGTATTTATATTTTGTATAGATGGAGTCAGACAATATGTAATACCTTTTGTCTAGTTTCTTTCATTGTATATTTCCCATAGTTTGATAGCAGTGTTTTGTATTCCTATTTTTTCACTTAATATTTTAAATTAAGTAAGCATTTATTAGTATCCAGTGTGTGCCAGACACTTACTAAATATGATCTTATCTATTATTTGATTTATCCATTATAAGTCCACTTGATAAACAAGAAAACACAGCTCAATTAGATGACTTGTTCAGTTTCATGAATTTCAATCTAGGTCGTTTGGATTTCCACCAGAATTAACACTTATATACAAACCCTTTCCAATTGCATTGTTAATGTTTTATAAATATTACTGTCATTGGATTTCTAATTTCTGTTAGATGTAATTACCCTAACCCCCTCCACCAGCTGCACCCAACTCAGTGTAACCCAATCTAATCCAACCCAATCCAAGTTATCCTGACTCAAACTCACCAAGCACAATAGCCACCATCTGGGTTGCCTTCTTCTCCCGAAGTGGCACTCCCCGAGGCTGAAAGGACCCTAGTTTCAGGGATGTTGACAACCTGCCATTGCTGAGTTTTCGAACCTCTAAGCTGAGCTTGGGTGCCATGTTTGGGCTGAGGGAATTCCGAGTCCTTGCATCCTTTTTCAATTCTCCGTCCCCATCTTGGAGGCCTGGACTCCCAAAGGCAGTATCTTGGCATATGCTGTAGTAGCGCTTCAGCTCCGTGTGTGCCTGGCCAGGGGAGAGGGGCTGCAGGTGTGACAAGAGAGGGTCCTGACATTTCTGGGGATATTTTTTATCTTCTGAATGTTCCTGGAAGGGAAAGATAATTCAAAGAAGGAAGAAGAAACCACCATCCTTGCATAAAGGCTACAGAAGAGCATCTGAGTAGTGGGATCATGGAAAGTTAAATTAAATGAAATCTTCTTCTGACTTTACAACTATAAAGCACCTGCCAAATATGGCACATTTGAGAATCATGACAACACTTTGAGGAGCATAACATAGGACTGTGGCCTTGTCTTTTCCAGTGAGAATGACTTGGATATACAGAGAAACATGTTAAACGACACCATTAGGATGCAAGCAGCAAAATCTGGAATGTGGGAAACTCTACGAGACAAATGACTCAATTTCTTCAACAAATAAATTGCAATAATAATAATTATTATTATAATTTTCCAGTTGCAAACTATGGGGCTTATTAAAATTTGATTCAAACAAATGATCTGTAAAAACATGTACAAGATAATGGGGAAATTTGAACACTGATGGGCTATTGTATGACATTAGGGAATTACTTATTTTTTTAGCGAGATGTGGTATTGTGGTCATTTCTTTTTTTAAAGAGTCCTTATCCTTCAGAGGGTTTTACAGAAATAATTATGAATGAAATGATATGGTGTTTAGGATTTGCTTTATAATAATCCAGTGGGAATATGTGACTGTAGATGGGAGTATAGATGAAATAAGATTGGCCGTGAATTGAGAATTGTTGCAGCTAGCTAATGTGTATGGGAGGGTTTTTATATTTGTCTTTCTACTTTGTTATTTTTTAAATTTTATGTAAAAAAGTTAAACAAAGAAACCCCAGGATTTTCTTCTCAGCTTTCCTATTTAAATGTATCCTTGGGCAAGTGAACTAGAACCTTATCTGTGAACCTGGTCAATAATAGTGATACCTCCTTCACAGGGGTTATTGTGGGCATTAAATTAGAATACATATCTCTGCCTCTCAATGTATTGTTTGATAGGTAGATACATCTGGTATAGGATTTATAGGTATGTAGCTTAATGTAGGACCCAGCATAAAGTAAGTATTTAATGTTATTAAGTACTGTTACTTATTATTGTCATCTCAGTTTTACAGATTAGAACAAGATTCAAAGAGCATAAATGTCTTATTAAGGGTCACACACTAATGAATGAGAACCCAGACTCAAACCAAAAGAATAGGTATTCATAGCCATGTGGTCTAGTGTGGTGTAAAGGAAGAGCAGAAGCTTTGTGAACTTGGACAAATTGCTTAACGTCTCTGAGTCTTGATTTTCTCACTTTTAAACAACATTTTGCCTCTAAGGGTTGCTTTGAGGATTAAATAAAATTGGCAAATAAAGTGTCTGGTAGGATTTCAATAAATGGGAGCTGTTGTTTTATTATCATCACCATTAATCAGGGTCAGAATTATTATTAAATTATTATTATTATTACTGGAGTTAATTTCTACCATATAAGACTGTGACTAGGAAACAAGCCCCCCCCCCCAAAAAAAAGCTTAATTTATTGAGAAACATATTTATTTTTTCTGTCTTTAGAAGGAGAAAGTTCCACTCAATCTTAGAAAGTTTTGGAATTTTGGAGTTGGGAGAAAGCAGAGATCACTCAGGAGTTCTGGAGAGTCTCACTCTACCTTCTTGGCAATCTGATTCCATTACTCCCTCCCCTCCTTCACTCCTCCTTTACACAAACGAACTTTGATGTTTCATCTAGGATTGCTGCTCAGGGGTCGACAGTCAATTAAGGATGAGAAGAAGAGCCCTATTCTTCTTGCCCTATTCCTCCTTTTCTCTTGCCTTACTTCTCTTTTGAGCTGGTCCTATGATAGTGCTATGCCGTGTCTATATCTATGGTGCTGGAGGCAGGATTATAATGGCACTTTATATTCCAGGGCACCCTTTGCTCTGTCTTTTTACCCATCAACCTTTGGCTAAGAAAAGAAATTGTGGAAAATGGGATTGGAATGAGTTGCCTCTGAGAGCAGAAAACTGAGAAAGTGTGGATATTTCTGGCCCTCTTTTTTGGAGGGGCGGTGTGCCCAACACCTGAACTTCTTTCCATGTTTGAAGAATCAGACACTGTGTTAGACAATCTTGAAGAATCGAACAATCTTCAGTAGGAGGCAACTCCCATTGCTGAAGCCATAAAGACCAGATATTCACTCCCCTTCTCTCCCCCACTGGCAGCTAGAACTCTAGCACAGCCAATTGAATATTCCTACCTGAGACCTTGAATCTGGAGCTAGTGAAGCAGAGAGACTTCAGAATTCATCTAGCAGTGGTCTTAGACATGAACAGCATCTTCTCATTGAGTCTGTGAGCATCTGACAGATCTCCAGTAAATTCCTTTTCTACATAAGTCAGTGTCAGTAATCAAGAGCCCTCACTAGTACGGGAAGTTTTTTATCCATCCTTCACTTTTTCTCTCCTTAGATCAAGGAATCACAGTCTTCCAGTTGCACAGTGTTGGTCTATTCTACACACTCAGAAACCATTTGTGAATGAATGAGTGAATGCATGGAAGTGGCCTTCAGAATGGTTTAGTGTTTTTAAAACCATGGTTCATGGAGATATTCTTGTGGATTCCAAGGTGATATATTTAAAAATTTTGTTTTTGTTTTGATGTGACTTTCAAATAATTAATATAAGCGTATTCTGTTTTATCTGAATGGCCACTTTGTAAACAAGATTTGTTGAATTAATGAATAGATAAGTGAAATTATTGCCACATATCTTCAGAGTCCACACTATGTTTATGATTGTGCTGGCACCTAGTGATCTTCTAAAAGTGACAGTATTTAACTTCTAATATATTATTCTTGAAACTCGGGGACTGGGGACAAATTCTTGGGTGTGCCTATGTACTCATATTTGAGAACACTGATCTGGCACAAATTGTCTCCATTTTACAGATGTAGAAACTCAGTTCTATAAAAGGAAAGAGATTCTTCCAAGATCATAATTGGCAAATGTATTTTTCAGACCCCTCTGCAAATCGCTGTCTTCATGACTGGCAACACCGGATTCCTTTGGGTCTGGGTGGCAGATCCCTTCACTTCCAGATGGCAGGACAGAACCTAATTCTCTGCACTCCTGGCAATTCCAGGGTCTTGGTTTCTCAATATATCCTTTTGTAGTCACCATGTTTCCTCCTTTTGACTGTAGATTGAAAGTAGATTGATCATCTATAGGAAGTTTTGAGCCTCCTATCTACCTTTTATCATTTATAGCAAATATCTGCTACATCAGGCCTGTGTAAAAAGTGTTTAGCTAAACATAGACTGGACAAGGCTCAGACCTTCATTATTATGGGTTTTCGAAGCTTTATTCCTAATGTTTGCTTGGCTGTGGAGTTCAGGGAGATGGAACACTGGTCATATTTAACACCTTCAGGTTTCATTCTGCCCTCTGGTGCTGGGGGAGGACAGGGCTAACTTCAGTTGGAAGGGCAAAGCTCAAGGGTACACAGAAATTGTCTTGGTTTGCCCCACATTTAATGTCAAACAGACCACTTGAAAGTCTCACATTAGCCTCCCTTCTCTGCTGTCTCAGCTATACCCATATTTGTTTCATTGACGTTTTGTTCCCTCTAGTGCAAATGGCTCTGGATGATGACTTCACACTACATCCAATAGTCAGTGGGCTCCAATCACTGGGGTCCAGCCCAATAGTCATATACTATCTGAATATCATCTGAGGCTTCTGATTCTGTAGTTAAAATTAGGCAGGATCTCAGATCTGGCATATATTATAGATAAAACTGTGGAATCGAGGCTAGATTCCATTCTGAGTTGGGAGTGGAATCAAGACAAGCCACCATCTTAAGAAAAGGTCTCTTATTCTTTTATTCCTTCCCAATAACCAAAGACAAGACTTACCATATTCCCTGTAGCATCTGATGGAAATCTGGCCCTTATTGAAAATTGCCGAATGGGGTGCAGCCGCAGACAGGTAGACTAGAGTGGATTGAAGGAGAAACAATCAGTTGTGGATTAAGCTCTACATAGTTGAGCCATGTAGATGACAATGCTTTGAATGTAATATGTTCATATCCTCAGCCTCAGGTCCTGATCTCATAATTCATGGGAATCCATAGGCTTGTTCTAACCAAGCCTTGGGGACTTTGATTTTAGGAGTCTGGCACTCACTCACGTCCTCAAGGTTGATCTAGATATTCAAACTGAACTTGCCTTCAAGATCAAACTCAGTTCTTTTCTGAGCATTAGCCATTCTCTTCTTTTAACTTCTACAGCACTTAATATTTGGTGCTTAATTGTATTCACCTCACATTTGGCAAACATCTTGTTCAGTTTGGGGCTATTCATTAACTTTGGGAGGAGGCATGCTTTATTTGCTTGTCTAGATTCTAAGCTCCATGAAGGCAGGGGCTGTATAATATTTTTGGTGCCCCTAGAAGATTGTAAGTGATTGATATTCAACCACTTATGTCTCAAACACATGGTGGGTAAGCTACTATGTGCCAGGATCCCACCCCATCAGTTGTTTAGTGCCTTGGAAGGGGAAGAGCTAGTAAGGAAAAGAGGTTTCCACGGACCCCAAATGTTCTTGGAATGAGTGACCTGAACAAAAAGTCAGGGCTGGGGACCGGCAGTGCAAGGTCAACTGCCACGCTTAAGCCCTGTGGGTTATCTGAACTGCTCCCATTTGCCCTGGCCATGGCAGGGAGGGGGTGGGGGGGAGGGGGTGGTGTTGTAGGGCCTTAAGGAAAGCAGAACAAGTCAGAAAGTAAGCTATAATCTTGTCAAGTATGGCGGGCCCTGGGGAAGACTGTCAATGCGCTCTTGAGATGGAATTTCCTACCTCCAAAGCATAGCTCATTCCAGACGATTAAAGGGTGGGGCTCAGATCTGTGTCTCTGAAGTGGTAGCACAGGCAAAAACATACCTTGTAGAGGCTAAGGGGTGGGCATTGTCTTTCCCCTGCCCCCTCCAGGATGCTTACTTGTTGGGGGAAGCCGGGCCTGACACTGATACATTGACTGTTCTGTCGAGTGAGGATCCGTTTCCGTCTCCTCTGTCTCAACACCACATAGATTCTGGCATAGACAAGGACAGTCACTCCAAAGGGCAGGTAGAAGGACACCACTGAAGAGTAGATGACAAAATCAGGGTTGGAGATGGAACAGATGCTTGGGTCCCCTGTGGGTGAAAGAAGGAGAGAAGGTAAAGCTGCTTGCAGACCAGTGGGGAGCACAAAATACGTCCCCATATCATGTGCAGTACTGCATTTTCTTACCCACATGCTGCTTGGAGCAGCAGGGGTCACCTCATTTTCCTACCCCTCCTCATGTCCCAGTGCAAAGGCTGCCGCATCGGTGAAGGTTTCTTGGAGTTTCTCAGTCAGAAGCATTTCTTACTTCCTTTGTAACCCCAGAGCCCTTTACTTTTGCCTCTTTTTGTGTAGCTACCATGCTTGACCTGATTGTTTTGTTGTACAGGTGGGGAGATGTGGAATCAGACACCTATGTTGTCAGCTCCTTGAGGGTAGGAGCTCTAATTCATCTTTGTAGCTCCTGCAGTTCACTTGAAAAGAACATTTACCAGTAATTGCATGCCAGACACTGCTCTGCAAAGATGAATAAGATCCCATGTCTGCTCTTAAAGGAGCTCACAGTCTAGATAGATAATTCCTTCCATACAGTGTGGTAAGAATCATGCAGAGGAACACAGCCAGGAGGATGAGGCAGTGTCCCAGCAGAGGTTCCTAGGAGGGGTGAGCAGAAAGGAGCCTGCTGGTGTGGAGCTGGTAATGGACTGTTGCAAAACAATGATAGGAACATGCCTTCTTTGCTAAGAATGCCTATTTCTCCAGTTTTGAATCCAGGGTGTGGACAGGTGGTGCCTGATTATGAGATGAGCAATTGGATTTTCCAGGAAATCCCAGCACTGGACAGGGGTGGGATGGGAAGGGAATCAGTAAGTGTATTGACACTATGGAAAATGTGAATTGAGGAGGGTACTTGTTCCTGTTTGAAAATGCTTCTGCTCCTCCTCCTTGGGAGGTCCCTGTAGCTTTGCCTTCTTTGCTAGCATATGTTGAGATTCTTTTAATGCCCAAGATAAAGGCTGGAACTTGCCCCACCTTGGAGGAGAAAAGGGAGGCGACCTAACATAGGTCAATGGATGTGTCAAAGGCTTTACACAGATTATTTTACCTAATAATTTTGACAACATTATGTGAGGCAGATGCCATTACTCTATTTTCAGAGGAAAAGACTAAGATTCAGAGAGGTTCAGTTACTGGCCCAAGGTTGCACAGCCTGAAAGGGATGGAGCCAGGACATGTTCCTCAAGCCAGTCCCCAAAGCCAATGTTCTTTCTGTGATGTTGACTCTCCACCTCCCTCCACCGTTAGGGTGTGGTATTCCCAGTCAATATTCATAAAGTGTTGGGAATTCTCCAACTGAAAATTGGACCTTGGAAGATACAGCACCAGGTGTGAGCTGGCAGGTAGAGGGAAGCCACCACGTGGGCTTGTTATTCTGCTTCTTTGTCTTCTGAAGTAGAGTGGAGGCAGGCAGCCTTAAATGTGTGCAGTGGGTTGAACAGTGGTCCCCCAAATTATGTATCTACCTAGAACCTGTGAATGTGAATTTATTTGGGGAAAAAAAAGTCTTTGCAGATGTAATTAATTTAAGGATCTTGAGATGAGATTATCCTGGATTTGGGGAAGCCCTAAATCCAATGACAAGTGTCCTGATCAGGGAAAGTCAGAGGGAGATTTGGGACTCAGAGACAAGCACAGAGAAGAAGGCCACATGAAAAGAGGCTGGAATTCTATAGCCTAAGCCAAGGAACACCTGCAAGAAGCTGGAAGAAGTAAGAAAGGATTCTTTCCTAGAGGGGCATGGCCCTACTGATATCTTGATTCTGGACTTTGGCCTCCAAAACAGTGAAAGAATATGCTTCTGTTGTTTTAAGCCTCTGAATTTGTGGTAATGTGTTATGGTAGCCCTAGGAAACTAATACAGTGTGAGACCCAGATCGGCCACTTATTAGTTTCCTTATCATAAGAGAAGGATTAAAATACTGCCTTGTCTAATGGTTGTGAGGCTTAATGAATGGTAGATATTAATATTTATTCTTTTTTTTTTTAATCCATACACCTGCTGATGGATATTTAGGTTGTTTCTTACTATCTTTTTTTTTTTTTAAGATTTATTTTATTTATTTATCTCTCCCCACTCCCTCGCTGTTTACACTTGCTGTGTCTGTTCGTCTTATTTGTTTCTTTAGGAGGCACCGGGAACCGAACCCGGGACCTCTGATGTGGGAGGAAGGTGCCTAATTGCTTAAGCCACCTCCGTTGCCCGCTTTTGTTGTATCTCTCGTTATGTTTTTCCTCTTGTGACTCTTGTTGCATCATCTTGTCATGCCAGATCGCCATCCTGCTCGTCCTCTTTAAGAGGCACTAAGAACCTCTGCTCCCTGCCTTTTTGTGTCTCTCATTATGTTTTTCTTCTTGTGTCTCTTGTTGTGTCACCTTGTGTCAGCTCACCACGCCTGCCTGTCATGCCAGCTTGCTGTCTTCTTTAGGAGGCACTGGGAACTGAACCACAGACCTCCCATGTGGTAGGCGGGAGCTTTTTGAACTTAAAAGGGGAGGTATCATTTGGAATGGAAATTTTGATAGAGACTTACAGGGAACAATATTCATTGGGGAGGGAACAGAGACATAGCTAAGAACTAAAAAACAAGAGTGTGCTTGGTGGCCAATGAGGCATTTTAATGACTGCACTGCCACCAGAATCTTTATAAGCTGTTCCCATCTTCTCAGTTCTCTTGGGGGATGGTGTAAAACTAAGACAAAATTAATATCATCTCAAGACCAATGCCTGTGTCAGCATCCTCTAGGAAATGACTCGTAAAGTTCTGTGCTGTGGTCACCAAATTGGCATCTTCTGGTATTCTGGCAGAGATGGGTTTGAGGGGGTATAGACAGGGTGGTAGTTGGTGGTGTTTCCAATCTGTAAGGAGGCATGTTGGCAGTGATCAGGTTTGCCCTGAAACCAGCCCCCATGCCGTCAGTTTCCCACCATGATTTTAAAAGCCTCTTACAATGAGGAAGAGCCTTTGTACATTTTGCCAGTGAGAAGGGGGGCTGAGAGGTGGCAAGGCTACCTTCCCACTATTTGTCCTCGTTGTTATCCTTGGTGTGCTGGCTGTGTCCTCCAGATGTACCTTCCAGCCTTCTCTGCCTTCCTCTGGGCCCTAGAAGGCGGACCTCAAAATTTTACATATGAACTATTGTTTTAAAAAGTCAGGGACAGAAATGGGTAAGGTATGCTCCTATTTGTGTAAAAATGGATTCACACACACACACATGCTTATTTCAAGCATTCTTTTTCAAGAATATTAGTGTTTGCTTCTAGGAAGGGGGATGGGAGAGCTAGTGACCTGGGATAGAAGATAATTATATAAATGTATGTGTACGTATCACTTTACACTTTTGGGATGTTTGATGACGTGCAAGTATTTGTTTTTTCATTAAAAAACTTAAAAGTGTGTATGAGAGAAAGAGAGAGAGGAGAAAGCCATAGCTATTCTATGATCACAGACCAGTGGCCCTCAGTGCACAGCCACCGACCTTGCGTTGTCATCCCTCCCACCCCCACTTAAGTAAACTGCTGGTCCATCCTCAGATGGAGCTTTGCAGACTCTCCCTGCACTTGCCCACACTGTGCAGTAGTCTCGTGAGGCCTGTCAGCGGGCAGAGTGACACTGGAGGCGAGGCGGCCAATTGGTGGGGTCCTACTGCAGCCCCCATCGGCCTAGCCTGGGGTTGTGTCAGAAGGAGGCATCCACGCCAGCAATTCCGAAAGCTTCTCCCTGTGAGACCCGTGGGAGTGGGGGTGGGGGGCAGTGAGGCCTCAGGATGGCTGAAACCTCTTCAGTAGAAAAGATGCTTTGCCCTGCTTTATTTAACCTAAACAATACGGTGCTGACAGCACAATAGTTATTGAATGAATAAATTAATGGTGAATAAATGAGAATGAACAGATGATTATTCCATAAGCAGGCACTGGCTGGAGGATGTTGGGGACGGGTGGGGAGGTTATTCCTCATTCTTTGATCCCCAATTAATCTCAGTATTTAAGGAGGAAAGAATGATGGCCAGGATTCAACCACGTATTAACTCAATAAACCTTTAGAGGGCACCTACAAAGTTCACGGCATTCTGCTGAGTGGCAAAAAGCACTAAGGTGTCTAAGGAGCTTCGTGGGCTAGCCTAGGAACTTGAGCCTCATGGTGATGTGACTAGCAAGGCTAAAAGCAGGTTGATGTGAAGAGTCATGAAGTTCAGACTCATTGAATGATTTGACCCCAATTTGTTTCCAAAGACAGAAGATCCTGATGAATCTAATTTTAGGACAGGCCTATTATTTTGTTAACTTTATGCTTCTCAAACCAAGCTCCCTTCAGCCGAAGCAGGCAAGGTATTCCATTGCTAAAATCAAATAAATAGCACTCCCCTATTTCCTTTTTTCAAATGTAAATTAAGTCAGGTAAAAGGGTTTTCTGAACTTTTTTCCTCCCTTGAATGTTTCTTAAACCTTTGTCACCAGCTATTGCTTATTCATTCTAGAATTTCTTATAACACAATGGCTATCTGATTTAGAAGAAATTTAAATGCTAGTTATTTTTCTTATCTGTGAAATGAAAGGATTGGGTTACTCATTCAGGAAATCTTCAGGATTCCCTCTATCACAACACACCATGGTCCACTGTTGACAGGGGCAGTTGAGCATGGGACCTTTGGCAGACTGCTGGGCCTCTGTTGGAAGCTGGGGCAACACCGACCAGCCAAGAAAGCTCTGGGCAGTCAGGCTCCACAGCCTTGGACACAAGAGCCTGCCCTACGTGTGCATCCAGAAATGCATGTTGCCCTTTCCTCAGAGAAAAAGGGCAACTCAAGTAGGAAGAGACTGAAGTTCAACCTTTTCTCTACCTCATGTTTTCTGATCACCCACAATCTCATGTGGTGGCCCATTTCATGAAAAGAAGAACTCTGCCAGAAAGTTCTTAGTGTTGTTTTTCTGAGTGAAGATCCAGCCACTTCCAATATTAGATTTGTTGGCAGTAACCTGCCCCTTTCCCCGCCTACTTTTTGCAGAAGTAGGAAGCATGGCTGAGAGAGAAGCTATTTATATTGGACTTTCCAATGAACTTGGGAACTTCCTTCGAGATGGGGAATTGCTTCATTATTATTTCTCAGATCATGCAGCTGTGCTGTGCAGGCTAGAGAAGGATGGCTAGCCTTTCCCCACCTTGAGTTCTGCTCACTAGTTCCCTGGACAGTGTTTTAGGATGAAATGGCTGGCCAGCTTTATGATCACTGTTTAGATCTTCCTTGGAGCAAGTGCATAGCTAAGTTTTGAGGCACAGAAGCCTTTCCATAATTAAAGTCACAACCATAACACCAGCTAATATCTACAGGGCTCTTACACTGGACCTGACACTTTGACAAAAATATGAATTAGTGGAGGCCTCACTAGAATGTAATCAATAAACTTAAGAGTAAGAGAGGAGGGACTGAGATGAGAGAGAAGCAAGCGTACGCGTGGTAAGTCATGGGCCTTTTTTGCCTCCTCAAGTCTTCAAAACCCTTTTGGAAAGATTTTTCAGAGTTTTGTTACTAGAACAATAAGGATCTCACTGGTGGCAGCAATACTGCAATGAGCTCATCATTCTCCTTCACTTTATTTATTTTATTTATTTTTATTTTTATTTTTTATTTTTTTTAAAGATTTATTTATTTTTTATTTGTTTATCCCCCCCTTGCTGCTTGTGCTGCTGTGTCCATTCGCTGCGTGTCTTCTCTGTGTCTGCTTATCTCCCCCTTGCTGTTAGGTCTTGCCGCATCAGCCCACGGCGCTGCGCGAGCCGGCCTGCCCTCACAAGGAGGGGCCGGGAAGCGAACCCGGGGCCTCTCATATGGTAAACGGGTGCTCTATCCATTGCGCCACACCCGCTTCCTGCCGTGAGGTTGCTGCATCAGCCCACCGCACCGCTCAGGCCGGCATGCCCTCACAAGGAGGCCTCGGGACGCAAACCCGGGCCTCCCATATGGTAAACGGGGGCTCTATCCACTGAGCCACACCCACTTCCATCTTCTTCACTTTAGATGTTGACATTAAGTAGGGACTCTGTCTGATGGTGGATTTTAAAATTCTGTTTTAACTGTTGCCGGGGTGTGTGTGTCTGTCAGAGTAAGATCATCCCCGCCAGCCCCTAAAAATGACCAAGAGGCACCACACTGGGCCCAGCAAATGGTGGCAAATTTGCTGCTGGCCAGGAGGTAAGCAGTGCATTGGTCTGCAGTGGTGAGTCTCCATACTACAAATTTCAGCTTAGAATGCATTTCCACATAGAGGCAAGGCTACAGAAGGGCTAACCAAAAGAGCATGTTTAACACTCATCAAAAATGGCATTTCAGTGCTACAGAGACAGCCTCTATGGATGTGCTGAGGATATGCTAATCTGGTGTGTGTGGGTGTGCGTGTGCTTGTGTACAAAGGGCCATTCAGTTTAAGTAACTAAGGGGAAGGCATAATGCAAAAATGAAAAATAACGTCATATTTTAGGAACATTCTGGGTTCACCAGGCAAATATTTATTTTATAACTTGGCTACTTAGCCTTTTATGTGGCAGAGAAACGAGCCTGACCTTGAGCAAGTGGTATATGCTTGGCATTTTCACATGTTATCCAAATTAAACCTCACTTAATAGCAAAACAGCTCTATGAAGGAGTTAGAGAGGAGTTATATCATATATGTAGGTTGGTTCTAAAGTCAGTGAGTCAAATGAAATTATATAGAGTCAAAATTTGCTTTGAAAATCCTCTGAATCACACATAAAGATATACATGGTCTTATTAGTCCTGCACAGTAATAAGTAAAGACATGTGATACATACATTACATTACAAAGAGTCCATAGGCAACTGTTAGAGACGAAGTTGCTGGGCTAACTTGTATGTAGCCATATATAAAAATAAATATTCAAATGTTATTGACCAAGTCTGTAAGCTGAATTTGCTCAAGTTTATGCCTCACTGTATTATTATCCCAAATTTTCCAATAAGGAAACTGAGCTCAGAAATGTTAAATAACTTGTTTAAGTAGGCACAACTGGTAAGTAGTAGAGCCAGAGTTTGAACCCAGGTTTTTCTGACTCCAAAATTTCTCTCTTTCTTCCTAAATGAGCTTTGACTTATATATCACTGTCCAGCAGATGACTTTCCAAAAACCATTTGTATATTGGGATTTGCCTGTTATGTGTTATGTGAAACATATGATATGTGCATATACATCAAGACAATGGCTCTGTGACCAGAAAATCATAAGCTTAGACCACAGTAGGATTTGAGTAAACCTATGCAAATAGACAGAATAAGAAATCCAGATGAAACTAGAACACTAGTCAGTCAGTTCTCTCTTAGAAAACCTTCAGTGTTTATTGTCAATACCTGTAACTTTACTGCGTTGGTTAATTGCTGTCATTCAACTCATGAAATTATTGGGCATGGAAGATGGACATAGAATAGACACAGAAGGCACTGATCTACATCAAGTGTAAACTTGGATCAGTATCAAAGTATTTAGTAACCTTAAGCAGTTCAAACATCTAGGTTGTTCATCCACCCACCCTATAGAAGAGGTACCATGTGCCAACCACTTATTTACAAATATAAAAAAATACACATTCCAGTACTTGGGGAATTTGTACTAGTTCCCAAATGTTAGAAATGATTCTTATTGAGAAAAAGCTTAGAAGTATATACCTGACTCCAGGACTTTTATATGTTATTTTGCATTGTGGTCTGTTGTGAATTGTCATCTTTTCCATTGCAAAACTCGCTTGAATTATGGAGACCCATTGATATCAGGGCTTTCTAACTGGTACTTGAATGAATACAATGGCCTTTCTTTTAAAATAGAGATAAGCCAAAATTCTCATCAATTCGGGCAGAACTTTTGCTCCTGTGCCAATGATTGATGAGCTTTTGCTCTACATTTTATTTATAACCAAACAAAGGCCAAAGCTTTGCAGTCTATGGCATCCTCATTTGATTACAAAATATACTGGTCAGGGGTCGGAAATTCCGGGGCTGAGCACCACTCACTACCACTAAGGTGACCTGCGACTCCCACGAGCACTGGCAGTGGAGGCATCATCGTTACCTGTGGTGTTGAAGCCAAAGAGGAGAGGGCAGGACACGGCAAAGGCCAGTACCCAGACGGCCGTGATCATGAAGGCCACGCGCCGGCAGGAGCTCTGTCCCGTGCCGTGCTGGTAGTGAACTGGCATGACCACCGCAGTGTACCTGGCAAAGGGAGGAGAGAGAGGAGAGGCAGGATGAGAAGGGTGGGCGACGTCCAAAAGACACGGTGAAAGAGGTGGTTACCGCAGAGATAATCAGGCTGATCAATAGGGTAAGAGAGAAAAGAATTTGCTTGGAGAATGTTGGAGAGAAAGGGTGTTTGAGTGATAACTGAATGGTTGAGCTAGGGTGGGTGAAGAACTCATTGATGAGGGTGGGAGGCAAAGAAGGAGAGAAAGAGTGAAAACGCTAAGAAAGCAAAACTGGGCTGCCGGGGAGCTTCTTTACCAGTTCTGATGAATAGTCCAGCTTAGCCGGGACATGCAGTCACTCAGCCTCAGTTCTGAAGACTGGGGGTGCTGAGGGGACTGCTAAGGGCTGTGCAGTTTTTTCTTTTGGAGTAATGAAATTGTTCTAAAATCTTTTGTGGTGATGAATGCACAACACTGTGATTACACTAAAAGCCACTGATTGTACACTTTGGGTAGATTATATGGTATATGATTATATCTTAATAAAACTGCTTTAAAAAAAGACTGGGGGTGCTGGTCTGTGCACCTTCCCCCCGCCGCCCCAGTTCCTCAGACAATGATAAAACTGTGCCCAAGGAGGATACTTACTCCCTGCTTGTATCCTAATATAAATTCTGACCCTTTTAGTGACAAACTATTCCAAGTGGCAGTGATTTTAAAAATAGACATGACTAATAATGGGGCTAACTTTAAAATGCAGTTTTCATGCTCTTTAAATGGTCATAGCACAGTTCCTTATTGTAGGACTTTGCTGTCTCTTGTGTGGCAGCTCCTCACACACATTGCCAGTCGCTTGCTAGACACACCTGGGAAAACTCAAAATGTCTAAAAGCGATTTCCCCATCTCCCCACACCTCTTACTCCGGTTCTGTTCCTGCCCTTCTTCAAGGCATTCAGGTCCAATACTCAGGCCTTTTTTACTCTTCCTTAGCCCTTCCATATAATTTTGCTCACTCATTCATTTCTCTCCTCATTCGATATTTACTGAGTTGCTACTCTAGACCAGTCTCTATCCTGGTAATATTGGGATGCAGAAAAGGGAAATCATCCCTGCACTCATTGAGCTTAAAGTCAAATGGAATAGATGGACGATGAAAGAGCAATCATGGTACTGTTGTTATAAAGAGTACCATGAAAAAAACCCAGCTGGGTGGCATGTTAGAGGATAATGGAGGAGGTAAAGAAGGACAAACCTCCATGGAAAGAGTGGGCAGGGAAGTGAATGGGACAAGAAGGAGCCAGCCATGAAGCAAGCTGGGGAAAGAACATTCCAGGCAGAAGGATAGCAGGTCTGCTTGATTTACCCATTATGATGTCTTCCCCATCTATTCGCCCATCCCTTTCCTACCACCTACTCTTTATGATGGCCACAGCCACCTGGGTGCTCTTCTGCCCTCCAACATTGTCTTCCTTCAATTCATCTTCCATTCTGCCACCAGGTTCCAAAAATAGATTTCATCATGTTACA
Organism: Cabassous unicinctus; assembly: GCA_029593785.1. Taxonomy (NCBI): domain Eukaryota; kingdom Metazoa; phylum Chordata; class Mammalia; order Cingulata; family Chlamyphoridae; genus Cabassous; species Cabassous unicinctus. Next base: position 33,868 of record JAQZBX010005596.1, read on the forward strand.
CCACCAGCTCACAACTGTCTGTGGTGGGCAGAATTCTAAGACAGTCCCCAAGATTCAGGCCCTGTACAGTCCCCTGCCGTTGCATGTAGGCAGGGTCTCTGAAAATGATGGACTATCATTCCTGTGATTAGATTACAATCAACCAACTCTGAGTTAATCAAAAGGGAGATTATCCTCGGTGGGCGTGGCTAGGCGACCCCATCAATGGGACTAGGCCCTTGCTAAAGTCAGAGAGATTCAAAGCATGAGACAGTCTCCTACTGGCCCTGAAGGAGAAAACTGTCATGTTGTGGAAAGGGCTATGTGGCAGGGAATGAGGAGAGGTCTCTGGAAGCTGAGAATGGCTCTCAGTTGACAACTAGCAAGAAAGTGGGGAGGAATCTCAGTCCTGTAACCATAAAATAATTGAATTCTGCCAACAACCTGATTGAGCTTGGAAGAGGACCCTGAGCTCCAGATGAGAACAGCCCCAGCCTACATTTTTTTTTGAGGTCCTGGGGCTGGGGTTTGAACCCAGGACTTTGTATGTGGAAAGCTGGTGCTCAACCATGAAGCCACATCGGCTCCCCTGACTTGGTTTTTTCATTTCTTTGCTTGTTTTTTTTTTTCTTTTTGTTTGTTTTTAGAAGGCATCAGGGACCGAACCTGGGACCTCCCATGTGGGAAGCAGGCGCTCAGCTGCTCGAGCCACATCTGCTCCCTCCAGCCTATTTTTTTATTTCAGCCTTGTGAGACCCTGCTCAGACTTCTGACCTATGGCAATTGACATTAAAAATGGGTGTAGTTTTAAGGCACTAATTTTGTGATACTTTGTTACACAGCAGTAGAAAACTAATACGTCAGTGGCTCTTTCACTCATAAGCCAAACTTCTTAGCATTCCCCAACCTGACCTCCAATTGGTCCTTTCACATTCAGTCAAATTGGCTTAGCAATGGCTATGCTTCTACAGTCAGAGGCTGGTGTCTCTGCTTCATCTATTACTTCTCCTCCCTCCCTGGGTAGCCCAGTCTTGTCCTCCCTTTATCCCAGACCAGACCCTAGCAACCTTCCCAGTTCTTCCCAGCTCACAGAGACCTCTGCTTCTGAACTCATAATACTCCTCTGCCAATCAATCACATTGCCCGCCTGCATGCAGTTGTCTTGAATCATAATTGAACTTGCCTCATGGCTGGAGAGAAATAGCCCCCAGATGATTTAAAATACTTGATGGCTCAGATCATCTTATTCCCTTAGTATTCCCCATAGGCCCCTGCACAAAGTACTAAGATGCTGTCAATAGGGGCTATTAATGATGTGACCTTTGGTAGACTGCTGGGCCTCTGCTGGAAGCTGGGGCAACACTGGTCAACCAGGAAAACGCTGAGCAGCCAGGCCCCACAGCCTTGGAACTGTTTGTAATCCAAGATCCCATGCTACATGTGTGTCCAGAAGCTGTTGATTGATTTCAGGATAGATCCTGAAAGCCCCATTCTACATAAGAGGACAATTCTAATGCTAGCCAGGCTCCAGGGAGCTGAGGTATAGCTGGGTCTGCACATGCTCATTTTTCTGTTTTCTTGGTGACCAGGAAATCTGGTGGCCAGATTCAGAACAGGAGCTTCCTTACCCCACCCTGTGCACCTTAAAGTTGGGGCTGAAGAAGGGAAGGACAAACCCTGGGCTGGAGAGGATGAGGGAAGTGCTCCACAGCTGCTCCTCCTACACGTGCCCAGGTCCCAGGAGCCAGCCCCACCTGAATCACCTGCTTCCTGTCCATCTGGCTTCACTTCAGAGTTCGTGTGTTACTATCCCGGAAGAGCCGGCTGTGAGTGCTGAGATGGAGCCAGACTCTGTGGGACTTGGCCTTGCTGCCATGATGTGTGACAGAGGTGGCTGCTTTCTCAATATGGCCAATTTAAGGTCCCACCTCAAGGAAGGCCTTCTACTGATGTACCTACATTACACCCACTGCCTCTAATTTCTAACTTGACTGTGAAGGAGCAGGGCAAAGAGCAGCCAATGTTCCTCCAGGCCCCTCACTCTCCTAAGGACTAAAGACTCCACAGGGGAAGTGGGCTGAGGTTTTAAGTCAAATCCATCTACCAGAGCCTGGCGGTGATCCCTGAAACACCTTGGACAGGAGGCTGGGCCGTCAGTCCTGCAGCTGCAGTGGCCAAACAGAGAGTTGAGGTGGAGGAGGAAATCTGCGACCCAATCCCTCCTGCTCAGACTGGCAGTTGGACCATTCTGTTTCCATAATGCCTTTGATGTCAAAGGGCCTGACCATCCCACACATTCAGTGGTGTGCTGGTACGTGGCTGGTACGTGGCTGACTCCAGGTGAAAAAGCCCTAATTTGTAACATTTGCCAATTTCCATGGTGTAGATGCTCCCACTGTGGCCAATTTCAAGCTACCACCAAATGTTTAATAACTGGCTCAAAATATTCCTAAAGTTTTGCCAACCAGTTCTTGTTGCCAGTATGAGCCACTCCAGCACCTTGCTGAGAATTGCATACTTTCTTAAATATGATTTAATATTCAGCAGCTCTTTGGAGGCTGCAATTAACTCAGTGAGTGGAGGCAACACTGGCTCCATTTTCTAAAGGAGGAATCAGAGATACAAGGAGGTTAAGTAATGAACCAAAGGTCCCACAGTGGGTGGTGGCGGAGGCACCTCCAAGGCCCGTGCCCTTGCCCACTGCCTCTCAAAGGCACTGACAAGTCGCTGAGGTTTTGTGGGGACAGGAGCTTCCTCAAGAAAGGCCACATTGCATCGGTTGGTGGCTTGCACGATGAGAGCATCCCAGAATGCTTGGAACTGAGTTTCACCAATTAGCTTGATTCTATTAATTGCCTGGGGGAACCTCTTAAGATACAGATTCCCGGACCATGTCCCTGGACATTTTGATTAAGTACCATTGAAGGGGAGCCCAGAAATGTGTATATTTTCAAGGAGGTACCGGGGATTGAACCCAGGACCTCGTACATGGGAAGCCGGGGATTAACCACTGAGCTACATCCGTTCCCAGAAATGTGTATTTTTAACAAGCAAGTGCATCTTATGATTAGTTTGAGAAAATTCAACAAGGAAATTTTCTGTGTTAAATACTCTTGTTAACTTGGATAAGAAGTGAGAGAAAAGACTATATTTGCATTTTTTTTCCTTACTGCTTTTTAAAACGTGATTAAACTTTTAGAATACATGTGGCTGCCAAGTTGGAGCCTATGGATCCCAGAGCTACAGGTGACTGAGACATAGAGGCTGTTCCAGAATTAGCCACGAGAGGGCACCATAATGCAGCAAGAACATTGCCAGCTCTGCAGGGGCATGAAGTTCACAGCTCACCTTGGAGTTCTCCAGGCCTGCCGGGAGGCGGAAAACGAAAGCTAGGCCGCTCTGATTCCTTGAGTCCTGCAGGGACCCTGATTGCCACCCAAATGCTCAGCCTCTGGTTTCCTCTTGAAGCAACTGCAGGTGACTGCAGGCTGAAGGCACCCCAAAGCACCCGGAGGGCAGGGCTGGCCCCACACTTGCACTGGCTAGGGCCAGGGTCTGGCCAGCAGGTACACCTTGCTGCGCCTGCCGCCCTGTGCCAGGCCACCCTCCCCCTTGTGTCGGAGTTCGTCCCTCTCTGAGCCCTTTCTGGAGTGCATTACTTCACTGCCCTGAATCCTGGGCTTCAGAAACAAATTGATTAGGGTCTGAATCTCAGCACTGCCAATTACTGTGTGGAAGTGGACCAGTGATTTAACTTCTCTGAGATTCTATCTCCTTGTCTGTACAGTGGAGATAATGACTCCTGCCTTATAGGGCTGTTATGAAGACTGAATGAGATGATCTCTCCAAGGAAATGGCACCTACACAGGTGGGCTGCCGGCGTGACCAGAGGCCCCTCCTATAGTACCCGCCCTCACCTCCACCAATGAAGGGGCCACTCATGCTAACAGAGGACTAGCTGGAGAGTCAGATCTGTGCTAAGAGGCTGCGGGGCCCAGGGTAAGCATTTAACATTTCTGGACAAAAAGGAGTTAAAGCTATGAGGTTCCTTCTGCCTCTCAGTTTTAGGTCTTGGCTCTGCGTGGCTTGTCACTCTACTGAAGCCTCAGTCCCTACGGAATGTGACCCTCACTTGGAGCCCTGTCCCAGGATGGGGGGAGGACCTGATGAAGGCAGTTCTTTAGGAAGCCCTCAGTGGGGGAGGAAGGAGGCTGGCTCTGGGTAGGCGGGCCTGACTCTAACTCCCGGCCTGGGTTTAATGAGCCCCAGAGGTCTGAGCAGGCTGCTTTTCACCACCTTTTATTTGGTCAGACAGGGGACTCAATAAATCTTTAGTTCAGAGGACTCCCCTCCTGGAGTTGTTGAAGGAGAAAGCTTTTTGCAAATGGCTGGAAAGCCCTTTGCAAATATAAAGTGCTTATTTAGATGCAAACTAAAAATCCAAGGTGCCTGTGACTCATCTGGAACCTATTGTGCCTGCTGCAAAGACGCGGAGGCTTGCCTGTGTGATGGGTGCCATTTGAGAGCCACTTAAAGAACTCCCTGGTGAATGAATTTGGTTGCATTATCCCCCGGCTCCTCGCAGAGGACTCTTGTTCTCACTGCTCGGATCATGTCCTCCTGCTCTGACACATTTCTCAGCTCTCGCCCTGAGTTAGTTTTGACCCAGGCTGCAGAGAAGGCCGGCTGACTGGGAGGCAGGGAGCCGGGGGTGGGGGCTCGGGCTCATGAGGACTTCCCACCCTGCTTTTTAAAATGGAAAAGGCGACACTAATCCAAACATCCACAGCTAGGCCTAAGAATCTAATGACAATGGTATTAGTTGCTTTCAAAAACCCTTTTTATCATTTTCTTTTCTTTCCAAGCTCTTACCACCCTGTTATTACAGACCAGGGCTTCATGACCAAAAAATACTGAATCCATTTGGTCAAGTTTGTCAGACTGGTGACTGGCATTGTGTGAAGACCAAAGGTCTGCATGAATGGCTGAATTTCTAATGAACTGACCAGCTATTTGGCATCTCATGAACAGAATTTAATGCTGTGTACTGCAAACTGCTGTGAAAGATAATGGAGACAGCTTTTTAAGGGTTGTTTTTATTCCTAGAATTGGGAGGGGGCTCCATTTTGAAGTTTGGTGTGGGTTGGTTCATATAGAAACACAAGCCAAGGAGAGAGGCTCCTTCTCCGTTGGGATCTAAGGTACAGCTTGTCCCTTCAGGTTTCAGGTAGGGGAGTGCTATGCATTCTGGGAGTCTTCCTATACGGGACAGAAGCCAATTCAAGGATCACTTTTGTTGGTTGTGTATTAAGTGGTGAAAGTAGATGCGTATGTTAGAATGGCAGCTGCCAGCAAAATAATGTTCTCATGCAAATTAGAAAAAGGCACCCCTTTCTGGCTGGGGAATTGCAAACGGGCACTCTCTGTCGGCGTAGTTGGGCCTTGGCAAATGAAACACTGGCTGAATTTCGGTTCCCACACCTTTGTGCAGGGCACAACCTGCACAGCCTCACCCACTAGCCCCGAGTGTATGTGCATGGCTGTGTGGGGAGTGCAATGCACACACTCAAGATGGAAGGGAACAGTGGAAGGAACTAGGAGAACTGGGAGAAGTCTGCTACAGGGCCTCTCTCTGAAGCTCTGTATTATTCTCCCAAATACTTGGTGCATGAACATTAGCTGGCCTCAGGCAGTGACCACTGAATTCAGGCTAATACTTTTTGTTCAAGGCTCTGTAATAGGCACAACAGGAAAATTCACTGGGGATAGAAGCTAGGTCTAATATATGTGTTTTGGGATAGAAGAGGTGATGAAAAAGCAAACCGCTATGTAGTCCACTACTTCTGTAAATAATATGTTCCGAAACATGTACAAAATGTCTGGAAATCACACAAAAGGCTTAGGTGCTATAAGAAGAGTTCTGTTCCCCAAGAGCTAAAAATATTATAAAATCCTAAACTATCTCTTCACTTTTTTTAACAGCTTTATTGAGAAATAATTCACATGCACATAATTCACCCATTTAAAGTGTTCAATCCAATGGTTTTTAGTATATTTTCAGAATTCTGCAGACCATTCAATTAGCTGACTGATTTGCAGTACCACCCACCATATTACAGGGTTTTCATCTCCTTTTTTGGGGGCGGGGTTATTGTTTGAAATTTCCACTTCAGCACATGAAAGGAGGTTCAGGAGTGTCAATATAGAGGGTACAGAATGGGCCATGTGCATGTCAAACATGGGAAAAGGAGGAGGACCTGCACCAGGACCTCTAGCAAAAGACAGGCTGGAGATGCCATGACAGTTACAGAGAAAGCATGGGAGTTCAGAGGTGACTGAATCAAGCTCGAGGAATCTGGAGGGGCTTCATGGAAGAGGGGCAGTTGTGTGCGATCTTGGAGCATGAGAAGATTATAGCGCAACCCCTCCAAAAGATGAGACCAAAAAGGTTGATTGAGACCATATAATAGGGGAGAATTTGAATGCCACACTGAGGTAGCTCTACCTTTTATTCCACAGTCCAAGGAGACACTTAAGAGTTTTGAGTAGGGCAATAGACATTAGAGCTTTACTTCTGGGGGAATAATTTTGAGGGTCGTGTGAAGAGCTGGTTAAGAGGCTGTGACAGAAGTCCAGGTGAGAGGTCATGTGAACCTAAAATAATCAGGGGACTGTAAGAATGCAAAAGGAGGGGCAGTTGAAAAAATTGCAAAAGTAGAATAAAAAACATTGACAGCTTGGATGTGGTTGATGAGGAAGTGAGAGGTGTCAGATAAAACCCAGGATTCCAGGAGAATGATGGTGCCTAGAAGAGACCATCAAGGCAAGGAGAAAGTTCTTGATGGGGGATGTGCTTGGTTTTCACCATTTTGAGTTGTAGGAGCCAATGGAAAATCCAGGAGGTAATGCAGTTTGGGGCTCAGAGATGTTAGGGATGTAGCTGGAGATTTGGTGAGGCTTAGCATAAAGCTTTATTCTATGAGCTTAAGAGTATTAACTTAAGTCAGATACACATGGGTTCAAATCCTGCTACTGCCCCATACTAGCTGTGTGACTTTGGGGAAAATTCCTGAATTTCTCTAAGAAGCTGGAAATGAGGACAATAATAGTACCTAAAAGTTGTGAAGATGCAATGAGTTAAGGCATGTCAAAGCCTCAGCATAATGCCTGGCATGTGGTAAGTTCCCAATAAATGGGTCATCTTATTTAGGGTCACCTGTTGAAGCTATGGAGTGGATGGATGGTATTACTGGGAGAAAAAATGTGGAAATAGAAGAGGTGGAAGGGGAGGGAGGGAGGAGAGGACTTAGAGAAGGAAAGTCTGGAGTCCTGACTAGCAACAGAGGCCACAGGCTCCAAAGCAGCCTCTTTTCCCAGGGCTCTCAGGAGGCCTGGTGATGTCTGTGGGAGCCACAGCAAATAAGGCTTAGGCAGGGGAGAGGGGACAGAGGATGGCAAAACAAAAAGAGAGGGGAAGTGAGGAACAGAGGGGCCCAGGGTGAGGGCAGTGAATCCGGGTATTGGGAATAGAAAATGATGGCACTCAGGTAGAACACGCACGGAGAGGAGTCAGTCACAGAAATCCACTCCAGCAACCAAAAAGCCACTTCAGAAACACGTCGTCCCTTACTTGCTTTCCTTAAACTCTGTGAGGGAGATACATAGATCACATCCGTGTGCTTTCTGAAACTGCTTTTCTTCTTTATCTACTTCTCTCTCCTCTTCCTCATTGCAAATACTCCCATACTTACTTCCCCACCCCATATTCCTGACCCAAAATAAATAAATTAATTTAAAATGTAAAAACCCTAACCCATGTCTGCTTACCTTTTGTCCTTCTCCCCCCACCCCTTTCCTACCAATTAGGAATCACAGAAACCCCAAAGAAGGTGGAAAAGCAAAGCCAGAATGTTCTTCAGGGGGTAAGGGGGAGAGAAGAAAGGCTAGGAAAGCATATAGGATAATTATTTCTCTCCTGTCACAGGGGTTTGTTCTCACCTGCAAACCATAGTCTAAAAGAATAAGGGGGGTTGGTGGTGGTGGAGAAAATATCCCACAAGAAAGGCTGTGGCAAGTTCCCCCTGACAGTGATTCCAGTGCCCTCAAGTGCAGCTTGTGCCTCGAATACAGCAAGAACGGCTGTCCCGGGCCAGTTGCCCTCCACCTCTCTGGGGCCCCTCTCTTAAGCCTGGAAGGGACATCCCAGCCCTACCTGTCGATGCTGATGGCACAGAGGTTCAGGATGCTGGCTGTGCACATCATGACGTCCAGCGTGACAAAAACATCACAGCAAACGCGGCTGAAGTTCCAGACTCCACCTGTCACCTGGGCATCGGAGACAGCAAGGCTGTTAGTGTCTCCTCCGGTGCAGGAACAACCACCCAGTGGACAGGTTGCCGGCACAGATGCTGACACGCCCTCTCTATCGTTGGTGCCCTCATTACCCGAGGGCAGGCTGACCCTGAGGGAGTGCCAGCTGCCCAAGACGGGGCCCTCGAGAGGGCAGATTCAGAGTGTTAGAATGTTAGGCTGGAAGGGATCTTCCAAAATCAATTAGTCTAGCAGTTCTCAAAGGGGGACTCACTGAAGATAGAGATTTCTTCCTTAGGCTGACCGAGTCAGAATCTATGGACCTGGGACCCATGAATCTTCATTTTTAAATAAACACCCTGGTCAAACCAAGGTTTGAGGTTACAGACTCATTGAGCCAGTCAAATCCAGGGGCCAACAAAAGCTCATTGTAGTTGAGGGATCTGCCCGTAGATGCACAGCCTGTGGTAAAAGAGCTTGAGTGACTGCCAGATGCACGTACTGTGTCAAAACTCCCTCTCTGATGCCCTCTACCCAGTCCACCTACCCCTTCCCTAATAACTTCTTTCCCCTTCAATTTTTGGATTTATTTGCTCTTCAACATCTCATTTTATTCCTATATTTGGTAATCTCCAGACTATTCTGAGAAACCCTGACCCAGGGTATTTTGTTTAAAAGCAACAATGAAGAGTTCAAATTCAGGATGAAGACGTCATTTTTGTTCATTCGGTTGTGAATTTACTTGCTTTCTAATAAATTCGACGACGTGGCTCTATATAAATAAAGGCCTACTACGAATTTATGGGAATTCTGAGAATGAAAAACTTTTTCAAAAAGGAGATGTAAGAATTCTGAGCTAAATAGCCATAATAATAAAATGGTTTAAGGGAGCCAGGAGAATAACAAAGTGATTTTTCTCATATAGGACAGATGCATGCTGTAAAAGCTTCTTGCAAAAGTTGAACTCTGTATACTAAATCTCATTGTGTCTACTAACCAATCGATGTCTTAAACTTCTTGCAAAAGTTGAACTTTGTATACTAAATCTCATTGTGTCTACTAACCAATCGATGTCTTAAATTGGGGAAAACGCTTTTTCGTAATTGTGAGTGCACGTTTGTGTATGTGTGTTGGAAGGGCGGTGTCTGTGAGAGAGATTGGTTAGGACAACAGCAAACTCCAAGGTTTTCTGGATGTTCTTCTCTTCCTCCCTCCCTTTCTTCCTTCCTAAATAAGTACTTGTGGAAGCTCCTAATACTTAGTCAGCAGAAAGAGGTTTTGTTATGTGTTCTAAGAGATTTAAAACAATGTACCACAGGCACTGTCCTTAAAGAATTTACCACGTAACTGGAGAAACAAGGCATTCTTACATAGAATAACTATAGATCATTATGAGTTCCTAATACTAACATTTATTAAGAATTCACTCTACATGGATCACCCATCCAGATGGCCCAGTTCAGGAATGTATGTCTATAACTTTGAAACTTCAGATATTGAAAAAAAAATTTTTTGAAAATTATGTGCTCTTTGAGCTTTTTGAGGACAAATTGTTCATTTACTCGATAGGAGTATAAATGTTACTTAATCAACTTGATGGAACTTTTCCTTGTTCACTGCTGTGTCCCAGCTCCTAGGGCAATGCCAAGCATGCAAATATATTTGAAAAAAAGACTGGTCTTTGATATAATCTGTATTCATATTAACAGCTAACATTTATTGAATGCTTACTAAGTGCTGTGTGTTCAGCAAAGCTCTTTATGTACACGGCCTCTATTGCCTATTATAATCCTATGAGAGGACTATTATCTTCATTGCAGAGAAAGAAACTAAAGCTTAGAGAGGTTAAGCACCTTGTCAAAGGCCAAGCAGCTATAGAGGCAGAGATGGCATTGGAATGCAGGCAGTCCAGCACCCTGCTCTGGGAAATGTCAAGCGACGAGGAGGGGCTGGTGGAAAAGGGGTGTAAGTGGGTAGACACCAGAGGAAGGGAGAAAGCCACGTGCTCATCAAGGATTTTTGTGTGACATAGTGCATCTGCCTCCTAGGGAATGAGACATCCTCCTCATTTCTTTTATCCCAGAGTAGCAAAAAACAGCACATAAGACAGCGATGGCTGATGTGTCTGGGGTCTGGAAAGTACACAGTTGACAAGTTCCTTTGGTACCCACTTTCTTTAGTTCCTAAGGGCCCAAAGTCCTCAAGCTGTCCTCTGGCTTTGGGCCCCCACAATGCCACCCCATTCCGGCTGCCCTTTTTTCCTGTCTCCAAGTTTCTGCCATCAAAATTCCCATTCTATCCTTGATCTCAGCTAAGTGTCAAGAAGAAAACAATCTGATTAGCTGATTAAAGTAATTCCACTAAAGGCGCTATCACTTAGCCTTCCAAGGAGTTTAATCATTAAAGTGAGTCTCTAATCAGTGGGATGTTTAATGGAAAGATTTTTTTTTTTTTACTGGAATCCTCTAAACCTAGTAAATAATAGTAAGGGATCAATAAAGAGCAGCAAAGTGCCAAGAATGTGCTAAGTAACTCTGACACATTATCTCATGGAAACTCAATGAAGTAAATGATATTTCCAATTTATAGAGAAAAGAAATTGAGACCTAGAGTGGCCGAGTGATTTGCCCAAGGACACATAGCTAGTGAAAGGAGCTCTAATTTCAACCACTTAATATTAACCACTACTCTATTCTCCCTCCCCAAAGTCAGCACCTTGACAATCCACTTTTAAGAAGTGTACAATTTTTAATATCAAATATCTTCCAAGTTGGCATTTGTCCATCCATCCATTCATCCATTCATCCCTCCCTCTCTCCCTCCCTCCAATATTTATTGAATCCCCATTCTGTGCTTGACACTTTGCTTGGTTGGGTGTATTGACATGAATGAAACCTGTTTTTTTTGTTTTTGTCCCCAGAGCTTCAGAATAGTGTGTGCATGTAAGGGGGATAGTGCATGAGTGGGTGTGGGTGAATAGGGGACAAGAGAAATTAATACTAAGACAATTTAAGATTCAATGTAATAAGTGCTGACAGTGAAATAAGTACAAAATGTTGGGGGAACATAAAAGATAAAGTGATTTTTGAAACTAAAGCAGAAGAAAGCCAAAAAAAAAAAAAAAAAGGCTGATTGATTCAAGTTTCTTGAAAGATATGATTCTACCTTTCTCCTAAATTCTAATGAATAACTCAATTCATAATCATACAACAGCCAGGTGGTGTTACTCTCACTTGCTAATGAATACAACGAACTCATTGTGGGCATGAGTAAGGTGTCTTCGGGTACCAAAGTTGGCTATTGATTTTCAACAGACACAGCCTAAGGCATCATTTCCCAAATTTACTGATTATAACACAGCATTTCCCAAATCACATGAGGCTCTTGTTGAACAAGATGATTCTTCCCGCTCAGTCCCTCAACTGATTCTTACTGCCCTGGAAGGTTTGGGAATGGAGGGAGAGGGAAGGTGAGAACATTCTTTAGAAGTGGTTGTCCCTTAAGCAGGCTCCCTAAGCATTCCTTGTGTGTTGGATCCCTGTGGTCTTATGAAACCTTCTCAGAAGAATGATTTTAAATGCATAAAATAAAATACACTGGATCACAAAAGATACCAATTATATGGTTACCAAAGAATATTAAATATATGTACTTCTTTAATAGTGCATTAAACTATAAGATATAGCAGCAGGTCAAAAACTGCTGTAACTTCAAAGTAATGATGAGTGTAAATGACATTTCAAGATATCTGCAATAGCCATAATATGATTTAAAAGTAAAAATATCTATTAATTTTCCCAGTGACATTAAGGATTTCTAATATTGCAGGTTGATGCCTACATTCATAATTGAAGGAAGTGCCAAATTTTAGGTTAGGGAAAATAAAGAAGTAATTTTATTTACATTCAAGTTGATCAAGTTGATGGACTCCCTAGGTTAAGAACTCCTGCTCTAAAGGGGAGATCTCCAAGGGGGCAGAGTTGGAATTACTTCTCTAATTAAAGTCTTCACTCTGTTTTGTCTGCCACACTTGGAATCTTTTTTTTTTTTTTTTGAGGGGAAGAGTGTTAATGCAGGAGAAGGGAGAAGATAGGATAATAGATAAGATTTTTCACCTCTCTGAATCTCAATTTTCTCATCTGTGAAAAGGGGGTTTTATGGAGCAGTGGTTCCCAAACATTAGTTTGTAGCAGACAGCCACCTGGCTGCACGAGAGCCACGCGTTAGTCTGGGTCTGGGGACTCGTTAAAAATTCATGTAGACTTCCAGGGCCACCCTTGGAAATTCCAGTTTGGTAGATGTACTGCAGGACTCAGCAGTCTATTTTTAACAAGCAGCCCCCTGTATGAAAGTTTAGCTCAGAGCTGCTCCAAGTTTAGGGTGCATAAGAAGCACCAAAGGACTGCATTTAAAATGTAGGCTCCAGGGTCCACCTCTGGAATTTCTTGTGGTTGGATCATATTTTAGAAATGATGGCAGAAATAATCTCCAAACTCTTTCAGCTTTAATACTCAGTAACTTTTATCAAAATTCAGAATTCATGAAGAGTTTGTAGGAAACTTCTATTTTTTTGTTTTCTGGTAGGGAGGTTTTAATTGCCATCATTTGGGGTCTTTTGAACTATGGTAAAATTGTCCTTAAAAATTTTTTTATTTTTAAATAAACAGTATCATTACAAGACCAGAGTAAATAAAATAAAATAAAATAAAATAAATTGCTGCTCTTTCCTGTCGTCACTATCTGACCTTGACCCCTTCTCTGAGGTGAGTTTCCCTGCCTGAACCCATCCTGCTCTATTTTGTTCGCCGACATTTCTCAACCCTTGAGTTTTTCCTCCTGTCCATACTGGAACCCAAGTACTCTGAGCTTAGGATTCCAAATGTTGCCCTGGCTTCTTGTGCTGTCTTTCTGCCCTGATAGAAGCGCATTAAACACCACAAAAGGTGTTTAACTGAGTGGAACAAACTGGGATGTTTGCGCTTGGAGAGGGAGCTCCAGACAGACTACAGCCCGTAAAGCAGGAAATTAAAAACTTGAGAGGGAATCTGAGATAGAGCTATTTGGTATGGCACAGAAACGATTTTTTTTTTTAAAGCAAACGCTGCAAACTGAATTAGAGAGACAACCAAGCCAGGGGCCCTCTGAAATGTATCCTGCCGTGAGGTCAGCCGTATGGTCTTTGCCCTGAACTTCTCTGCTAGGCTTGAGGACAGAGAAGACTAAGTGGGTCAGGAAGTGGTCCCTGTTAGACCCCATTTATGTACTGCCTGAGCCCAGGCTCCTATGTGCCTTAATGATGAGAATGATAGCAATGAAAGCTGACTGTGCTGTGCTCTTACTGTCTGTCCTCTTCACTCTTTCCAGTAGCACATGATTCCTGAGGAGGTGATGTGGTCCATAAGAGGAACACATAAACTATGCTAAACCAATTTTTCTATCCAGTGACTGTGCAGAGAAAAGCATGTGCCCCAAGTCATTCCAATCAGAGTACATCTCGAACCTTCTGCTGGAAATTCCGGGACATGGACTTTCTTGCTACGCATGAATGGTGTGGTGTGCACATACGAGGTCTATCGTTGAGTCCTTTTGCTGAGGATTAAGCCAATATATGGAAGAAGTCAAAGCTGAAAAATTTGTAGAAAAATGGAGGTGGAGTCCTGATCAAACTGTGCCTGTAGCCCATCCTACCACTGGACTTTTAAAGTTCCTGATTCTGAGAACAAGTGCATTCTGTTTGTTATGCCAGTTGGAGTTGACTCTTTTACCTTCATCTAAACGTGTCTTAACTGAGATAGAGATTACACTTTTTAGTTTTCAAAGCACTCTCTCAGTTGATGACAGTTGAGCCTAAAATCCTGTGAGAAAGGGAAGGTGTTGTTGTTACTTCCGTTTTATTGACTTTATTTTAATGACTTTATACCCCATTTTACTTAATTCTTTTGACTCCCAGGTCTGGTCTTTTTCATAGGACCACTCGGTGTTGAAATGACATTCATCACAGTTAATTCCCCCTGAGGAAGACAGCTTGTTGCCTACCTCAGAGCAATTCCCCATGTCTTCTTTATTAATAAAACCCACAATTTCAATTTTTCTTTTCCCAGCCTCCCTTGAAGCTAAGAGTGGTCTCATGATCCACGTCTGGCTAATTAGACCCAAGTGAAATCCTTTGGGAAGATGTTTCTGGAAAAATTTTTCCTTTGTTGACAAAAGGAAAGATCTATTCCAGGGAAAGTCCTATTTTTTTCCTGCTGTCCCCACCCATCCTACTTCTGAAAAATGCCATGATGCTGGGGGCTATGGCAGCCACCTTGTGAATGGCATGAAGAAGTAAAGCCAGCTTTACAAGGATGGTGAAGAGGAAAAATGCAAGAGTCTGGGTCCTTGATGGCACCAAGGAGCAGCTGAACAAACACCAACAACTGCCTCTTTCCAGAATTCTGGGTTATGAGGGAAAAATAATCCCTGTTTGTATAAGCCTCAGCTAGTCAAGTTTTCCAATGTTAACAGACAAAACGTTCTTAACTCATACATACAGGAGTCTGGAAAAATATGAGCCAATATTCCCTTCAAAAAAGAGGGATGTATTCAAGTCAAAGTACAAGAGGCTGTAAATTTGGTGACTCTTTTAGCCCCCAAATGGTGTTCTTTTCCTGCACATTAGAGCCTTTTGGGGGCCCTCAAGCCTATAGTACTCTCTGCGGGCAATACTGTACCTTTTCTTTTTCCCAAGGGAGCTCTTAGATATAATCATATAATCACTAGGCCAGCTACTCCAACTCTGTCATCATTAGGACAAGTCAGCAAGAGCAAGTTTGCTCTTCTCGGAGATATGTGGATTTATATAGCCATGGTCTTCTTAATGGCTTAAAGTACTCTTTTCTCTCATTAAGATACATGCCTGTCTTTGATGTCCACAGAAAGACAAATATTTAAGACTAAGAAAAATATAGACTAGGGTGGGATAGAGAGACTTGGTCCTCTAGAAGTTTCTCATATCTTAACTGGGTTGCCTGTTAGAGATGGTTGTGTTGTAATACCTCATCTCTAATTGAGGCAACTTTTTGTCGACTGTTGGAGGAAGTGATGCAGAGATACTAAGTTTCCTTGACAAGGACCTTGAAGCAAGTTGGTAGAACCAAAAAGAAGGCCCCAAAACCCACTTTCCTGTGGGGAGATGCCTCTGCTTCCACAAATTTTCTTTATATGAGAGTAGATTTATTTGATCATGCTCCTGATTAATGAACACCTACACCTAATAACCTGTTGGACAGAGGGCATATTTGTTTTTATGAGGGGAACCAAGAACCCCAACAGAGGTATTATCATGGGGAACGCCTGTGGAAGCAGCCTACAGAGACCTCCATGAAAGCTTTGGCAGGATTTCTTGGTGACTCCTGTGTAGCCTCGGGCTGCTTTTCTAAGCTCAGCAGTAGAACAGGGGCATCATATATGCTGGCACGTGTTGCCAGAAGGGGATGCCTTGGGTTTCAAGTGTGGAGTCAATCTCCTAGACCAATATCTACAGAGGGTTTCCAATATAGTTCAACCAAAGTCCTGAAAACAATCACAAATGGACAGAGTTCCAAAGGGCTTTGCTTCAGAGACTAAAAACCGGGAATTAAGAATCTTGAAACATATCAGGAATGGACAGAAACACATTGGGGGAGGTGCTATGAAATCATTGACAAATCCACACTAGTTTGTAGCACCTAAAGTCTGCCTCACTCTTGAACAGAAATTTCACATGCTCCTAACTTTTCAGTCTTAT
The DNA here is from genome assembly GCA_029593785.1 of Cabassous unicinctus. NCBI lineage: Eukaryota > Metazoa > Chordata > Mammalia > Cingulata > Chlamyphoridae > Cabassous > Cabassous unicinctus. The sequence continues at coordinate 49,925 of JAQZBX010005596.1, forward strand.
TATTAAAGAATATAAAAAATAAATAGTTCATCTACCAACCAAAAAAAAAAAAGGCCTGGCTGTAATAAAAGATACAGTGCAGATAGTATAAGCAGGAATTGCCCATCTAGTGCATATATTACAAAATAGATTTATTTAATCATTCATATATCAAATATTTAGTTAGCATATGTTATGTGCCAGGTACAATGTGTTTGGACTACTGGAAAAAAAGAAAAGGGAACAGCCTCTGACTTCAAGGATATCATAGTCTAACTGGGTTGGCAGAAAAGTCAAGATAATCACAAAACTGTTCTCCATCAGGATTATCTTAATTGGGAGGAATAAATACATTTTTTTCTCTCTAGGTAGTCCCTTAACCTTTAATCTATCCCAATCAGCCTTGTTATTTCCCTTCTTTTACTTTTCTTTCTCTTTCTCTTTTCTTTATTTCTTTCCTTTATGTCTTGCCCTTGAGATCCTAAGTCTAATTTTAGTTCCCAGCCATTTTTTAATATGGGTACTAGCATAAGCAGTATATATTTGAGGTTTTTGCTCTCCTGTGATATGTCATACTTAATTAACTGTCATCTTCACTATTAATATTAACTGAAATATTAATTTGATGAATCTTAATTTCTCTTAATCATAGCATCATTGTGATCCTTCATTGGACATCTCTTTAGAATGACACACTTGCAGAGGAGAAATATTAGTAGTATGTTAAGGTGTTTGAAAAAAAAATCTCTTTAGTAATACATGTTTTCCCAGGAAGAATATCTGTTTCTTGAATGGTGTAGGCACCCTGATTTCCTTGTGAGCAAATGAATATTTTGTCTTTATCACCTCCTGACTCTATTTTGCACTTTAAAATGAAAATACTTTCAAATTTAAGAAATGCTTCTCAACAGAAGAACTCTCCAGAGTCTGCTGCATTATCTGACTGGCGAGCTCCTGTACTATTAATGTAGGCATCAAAATCTAAATTTGAAGGTTTGGTCTGTTCCTTTGGTAGCAGAGTCTGTGGAGAGCTGGTACCCAAAGAGCCAAGTCAGAGAGCAATTGAACCATCAAAAGAAGTCTGATCTACTTGCAGGTAGTTCCTTTTCTCTTTCCTTTTCATTCATTCAATTTTTTCCCCCTATAATTCCTAATCCCACCCCATCCCCACAGCCACTTGCCCTGCATCCCTCTTGTACTCTCTCACCCCCATATACATGGAAATGCTCAGGAAGATGCCTAGACTGCCTTCCCCTCAATTCTGAGACACAAATGGCACAGGAAATAAACCTGGGATGTTTTCAGGAATAATCTCATTAAGTTCAGTCACCTGGATGCTGAAGCTCTGGGAAGCAAATCTGTCCCAGCTCCCTGGTTCTGATGTGGGTGAGTGACACTGGATGGTGGCTGTACTCCAGCACTTCGGTTCCCTCATTAAAGGGAGAATGACAGGAGCTCTCTTTCCCCAGTGCCCGGAATAGCTGCAGGGAGTATTTTGCGCTCCGAAGTCCAGGAGCTCAGGGAAAGCCGAGCCGTGCATGGTCACATGGGCAGCACACACCCGAGGCCCACTTACCTCCAGGTACACTACCCAGGGCATCACCAAGGTGGCCACCAGCAGGTCTGCCACGGCCAGACTCACCACCAAGTAGTTGGTGGTGGTTTGCAGGGCACGCTCTCTCAGCACCGCCACACATACCAGGCCGTTGCCGAAGACGATGGCCAGGATGAGCGCACAGTAGGAGAGGGCATAGTAGGCATGTGGGCCGGCCTGGCTGGTGCCGGTGAAGTTTTCCGCTCCGCAGGTGGAGTTGATGTGGCTACTCAGCTGGCTTAGAGGAGCCATGACAGGCAGGTAGGGGCGTGGCCCCAGGGGGGTCCTGGAAGAGACAGAAAGCAATGTTGGTAAAAGCAGACTCTTTGGAGCTTAGCTGCTTAAGGTACGTTTTTTGATTTAGTGCATCAACAAATGTTTATTGAGCACTTACTATATGACAGGCTGTTCTCAGTGCTGGAGATAGAACAATGAACAAAATGGACAAAAATTCTTGCTCTCATGAAGCCTGCACTCTTCTTGGGGAACACAGGTATAAACAAGATAATTAAAAGATGACTATATTCAATGACAATGTGTGTTATGGAGAAAAATAAATCCGAGAAGGGCATAAGGAATGGATGGAGATTGTGCGAGTTGGGGAGTGTCTGAGTGCATGTTTGAGCTAGGGTAATCAGGAGAGCCCCATCAAGAAGGTGGCAACTGAGTCAAGACCTGGGGGAGATGAGTAAGAAGAGGACTCAGGGACCTGGGGGAAGAACAGACCAAGCCGAGTGAACAGTAGGTGCAAAGAGAGGAAGAGCTGGCATGTTGAAGGAACAGAAGGGGTGCCAGTGTGGTTGGGGTCAAGTGAGGCCAGTTTAGAGTGGAAGGGCATGAGGTGGAGAGATTGTGCAGAGGCATTGAAAGGGCCGTGCCTTGTTCTCTGAGTGAGATGGGCAGCAGCTGGAGGATAAGAATCCCAGCTCTGCCATTTCCTTTCCCTGGAATCTTGGTCATGTTACTTAACTTTTCTGAGCCTCAGTTTCCTCCTCTGTGAAATGGGGAAAAATCATGGAACTCATCTCAGAGTTTCTGTGATGATAAAATGAGCTACTATAGATGAAAGACTCTGTAAGCTATGCCTGGCAACTAGAAAGCTCTATGTGTTAGCTGTTTTTCTTTTATTGGTATTTCTCTTTTAGCTTCTTTCCCCTTTCATTTGTTTCCTCCCTCCCATCCCTTATTGCCTACTGCCTTTCCCCCTGCCTCCCTCTGTCTCTCTTCATTTCCTTCACTCTCCCATTCTTGTTCTTGTATCTTACATAGGACATGTTGGGTTTGAGAGACTGTGTAGTGGGAGAGACTCTCAAGAGCAGTGAAGGCTAGAGGAAGTACCATGGTTTTTATATTTAGGGAATCTATGCCTGGATTTTTATTTGAAAATTCCCAATTTTTAAAGATTGTTTACAAGTTAAAAAAATATTTAAGCCCTGTGAAGTTATCCTTCTCTCTACCCCAAATAATCACATTTCCACAGGCCAGCCAATGATCCATGCACCACCAGTTTTCAACCCAGTTTTTTTCAAACAGGAAATCAAGGCCCTGAGAGATGAGTAACATGTCTAAGTCCTGCAGTTTATTAGTGGCAGAGCTGACATGCTGGCCCTCTAATTCTTCCAAGCCATGGAGAAGTCTTCCTTCGGCATCTGTAGGCCACAGCAACGGTCACTTTCACCATCCCACTATGAAGAGCCAATTCTCAACTGTGGGGACATTGGCCTAAAGATGGGAATGGCTTCAGAGCCCTTCAGCTGCCCCATGACTCCAGCCATGAAGAAGGGACCCTGGGCTCTCACAGCCAGGTTTGTCTGTCTCTGTGAGGAACAAAAGTCACCATGTCTTGAAGGAAAATGTAGAAATGCCTGTTGCCAATGGTGGACGTGCATCAGACCCACATGCTGGGGGAAGACTTGTGGCCTGAAGTGTGGCCCTTAGACCTGGGCAAGAGTGACCCCTGCCCTCCCTGACCCTCCTCTGGTCATACCTCCCCACAGGATGAGGTCATACCTCCCACAGTGTCACAGAGCCACATCCCCTTTCTAGACCAGATTCAGGCTACCATCACAGAATTCCCTGCCCAAATTGCTCAGAGCCTGCTTTCAGGGTGGCACAGGCTCCATTCTGGATCTTGCATCCCGTGGGTAGACTGTGCCATGTGTGTACACACCCCTAGACCTTTGCAGTGGCTTTTGGCAGTGTTTGGGGTGCCATGCACATGCAAGTGAAGACCCTTGCTGTGAAGGGTGTAGCTGGAGGTGGGGGAAAATGGAGTGGGGGTGGGGCCCAGCTTCTGTATGGAATTCCTAAGGGCCCAGGGATTCTAAATTCATCCTGGCCTTCCAGGACGCCATGGAAGTATGTTTGTCAAAGTAGGAGGAGTCTTACATTTTATTTATTGGCTTGTTAGTTATGGCTTTAAAATATTTAGACGTGAAATATATAGGCTGCCATGGAAACTCTTGCTCCAGCCCTGCCTGGCAAAGACAGAGACTGGCTTGGTGGCCTGGATTCATTTTCAGTCCTGGTATCTGCAGCTCCCACTGGTTTAGTGCATCGGCCTAATCATGGCTGCTGCTTTGTACAATGTTTTTGAAACATTTTAGTCTGGAATGTGAAAGTGTTAAAATGAGTCAGTGATTGGGAAGGGGCAGCCGACTTGGAATGAATTCAGAGAATTGTTTAAGAACAATTGTTATTCATCTTGGCACACTGTTTGCACTCAACACATTTTAAAACTTAATAATAATTCTTAATAATTATAATTTTTCATTATTCCAAGGCGGGCAGCCACTACCCTGGAGATAGCACTGCTGCTGCCAAGAGCTTTTTGGAAAAATCCAATACTTTCTGATTGTTCAAGGATATTTCCACCTTTGAGTCAGGCTCAGGCCCTCCCTCCTGCAAGTGGGCCACCTTGGAAAACAAGGGCCAGAAATTGCTCTTTCCTGGAGCTTGCAGTTGGCTAATGATGGCTTAGCCTCATCTCACCTGTCAGGTAAGAGGGAAGCACAAAACCTTGGGCTGGTGGTTCACCATCTTGCTGAACCCTTTGCTCTGCCAAGAGGTATGACAACTGCTTAAAAATGGTACAGCTGAGTGCCAGTGGCTAATTGCACAAAGGGGGAACCCTCATCTCTGAAAATAAATTCTGAGCCTGAGGTTGCAATCACAATTGCATAGATTTCTGATTTATTTTTCACATTGTACTGTCTCTGGTCATAGCTTCTTTATAGCAGCATGTGGGGTAAGCAGTGGTTGTCCAGGCAGTTCCTGGTGAGTTGTGGGTGTGGGAGATGAAAGCAGAGATGAGTGAGATGCTCGAGGACTCCCCACATCTCAGCTAATTGTTTTAACTTCCTCCCTCATTAGAGCTTTTTTTTTTTTTTCCTCCTCCAGCGTTGCTTATATAACATAGAGCTGGGCTTTCTTCTTTCTCTCTCCCTTTGATAAATATGCTAACAGATAGAAAATTGGTCTCAGGTAGCGAGAAGCAAAGCGCCTAGAGGATTTATTAACTTAATAATCACCCTCTAAGTAATTCACAATGGTAACATGGGGATAATCATACCCATTCCATAGGGTTATTGTGAAGATTAAATGAAATTATATATGTAAAGCCGCAGCACTATTGACAATTTGGACTGGATAACTCTTTGTTGTGAGGGAATGTTCTGTGCATCATAAGATGTTTAGCAGCATCCCTGCCCTTTATCCATTAGATGCCAGTAGGATATACCCTCCTCCCAAAAATATGTCCAGACATTGTGAAATGTCCCCTGGGGGTTGGGGGGGAGGGCAAAATTCTCTCACACCAGAGAATCAATGCTCTAGCATAATGGTTGGCACATAGTTCTTGAAATATGGTAGTTTTTATTGTTAAAGAGAGTGTAGGAATGGGAGATGGAATCAGATCAGCTACTATTGCAGGGTGTCTAATAGACTTGGAATTTAGTGACCTCAGCAAGGAGTGTTAAGAGTTGAGAGTGGTTGGGAGGTAAGAAAGTAGAGAAGGCAAGGACTAGAAGATTATTGTCTTATTCTTTTTTTGAAGATTTATGTTTGTTTAGTTCTCCCCCCGCTCCCCGCCCCGCCCCCCATTATTTTTATGCTTCCTGTCTACTCTCTCTGTGTTCTTCTGTGTCTGCTTGTCTTCTCTTTAGGTGGCACCAGGAACCAATCCTGGGACCTTCTGGAGTGGGAGAGAAGTGCTCAATCTCTTGTGCCACATCAGCTCCCTGGTCTGCTGCATCTCTCATTGTCTCTCCTCTGTGTCTCTTTTTGTTGCATCATCTTGCTGCGCCAGCTCTCCGTGTGGGCCAACACCCCATGC